>JBAMMX010000024.1:12231988-12501720 GCA_037126225.1 Dillenia turbinata
TATACCTTTGATATATCCACCACATGGATTTTTGTTTTTATTCAACCTGTATATCACTCACTAGATATATTTTATACTCACCCCTGCCCTTCCATCTTACAAAGAAAGTATAGTTGAGACTTGTGGACACATAAAGTGACTTGAAGAAACTTGTATTGTTGGATGACATCAGGTAGTGAATCATCCTTTGGTTTAAGGTACCTTGTGGACCCAAATGGGAGAAGATTTTTGTACTTATTTTTGAAGACAAATTTTTATACTATGTTTAATTGTCCTGTGCTTTAAATATGATTTTGTAAACTTAAAAATGAAAACCGTCCCTTATTATTTCTTTGGATTTTTTTTGAGAATTATTTTGATAAAATTTGGAATGGATCCCTTGAGTAGGGACTTGTTTTAAAAATTTGTGGATTATTTGGATTGGAATGGTCCGGTTGACCAAATTGCATGCGTGCTTGAATAGGGACGAATCGGATTGATCCTTGATTGTGTGAAGAATGCATACTATATTATTTTTTATGGTTACATTATTTTGGAAAATTGTTTCATATGGAAACATGATTGGATATCGATGAATGCCTTACGCTAATTTGGTGTACGGGTAGAGGTTACACGTATGTCGGGATAACACGGCGGTTGTCGCGTGCTCGATCCGAGAATCGGGGTGCAACACGTTTAATTTGATTCATGTATGTGAACTCATTTTGAAGAGCAATATATTGCGATGTTGTTTTATTGAGTTGGGATTATTTATTTTCATGCACATTCATTGAGGGTGAGAGAAACTCATTGAGAGGGATAGAAAAATTTTACATAGGAAAATTTTCATTCGTTACTATGAAAACTAGGCTTAGAATTGTGACGTTGTGAAATCGTGATGGTGGTTTAGTATTGTGATTATCATCCGATTGTGAATTCGTTTGAGAAACGAGTTCATGGTTTCTAGAGATTTCTACATTACTTATTGACGTATATCGAGAACTCTATTATTTTATTATTCCAAAAAATTTATTACCATACTTCTACTACATGATTGTGTCAACAAAATCTAACATTGGTATCAGAGCATGTTAGATTTATTAAAAATAATTTTTCAGAATATTTGAGTATGAAAAATATAGGTGTAAAATTTGAGATTCGGATCACGAATGAGTTTTGTGAATCCAATTATACACGTAGATCACAAAATGATTTTTTTCATATTTGTTTGAGCACGTTTAGACCATGAAAATTTCGGTTAAAATTCTCGACTGTGAATAGTGACCGAGACCTTAAAACCTTAGATTTGTTGAGATTGATGGCAAATTGATGCATGAGAATAGTCTATATGTGTTTCTAACATGCTGATCTATATTATAGTATACATATTATGTGTTATTGTTGCCGGAATATGGAGTTTCAAAAATGGCTGCCAAGGACCGAAATTTTGGACTCTCTATTCGTTGAGATTAGGATGCAAATATTCCAAAAATCAAGTTAAGGATGATTAGAAAATGATTAATTAAAGTTTTCGGCAATCGGGCTGAAAAACCGGCTGCAAGACCCATAAAAGCGGAGAAGACTTAATTTGGGTCCAGGGCGCGTGCACATCACGCGTGCGATAGGCACTTGACCTGAAGGGGGCAGAGAGCATGGAGCTTACACGCGCTGAGTGCGTGTGCTCCTGGGTTAGGTCCGGGTTGATTCCGACCTGGATCCGAGTTCGACTTGCTCTTCGACCCAGGTTGCAACCTGCTGGGCGCATGAAAGCACATGACAAATGCGGTGCGCATCTGTCACGCACTGCCTTCTTTCCCATTCGTGTGCAGGCACGTAAGGATGCACCGTCGGGGCGTGGTAGCACGTAAACCCATCGGCGGCACGTCAGGTCTTGCTGGAACGAAAAATGTGATTTTTCTGAGGGTCTTATGCCATTAAATGTGACGAATTATGGGTTTTTGTGTGCCAAATTCTAGTCCGAGTGATAAGATGCGATCTCGAATTGTGGTGTATGGTGTCCTTTGACTCATACACTCGTTTTGGGGTCTGTACTCGAATCATTTGGGTCCTGTTGATTTGTAGGGTACACAATTGTGAAATTAAGTATAATTTGTCACTAACGTCTCTTTTTTCTATGTGACAGAGACTATGGCTGCTACAATGACTGTCATATTGGATCTCATGAAGGGAGATGAGTTGAACGGTGATAATTATGAGATTTGACACTAGAAGGTTCAGTTTGTTTTTGAGAAATAGGAACTTGTTGAAGTTCTAAAGCACGAGAAGAAGGACCCCAGGGAAGGTGCCATGCCTCAAGTGAGGTAGGATCAAGAGGCGTACTATGTATGGAAAAAGAAGGATCGCTAAGCGAGGGTGATCCTTCTTAGCAGCATGCGTGATGATCTAGTCCTAGTATATGAGTAATATCCTACTACAATATCGGTTTAGTTTGCTCTGAGAGAGGATTACGACTCCCGATCAGCTCCTAAGTTGAGAATGATGACCTACAAATTTAACAAGTATAAGAAGAGATCCGATCATATGATGAAACAACATCTTATGCATATATCGAGAATGATTGCCTCTCTGAAGAATACGGAGGTGCCATTGTCAGACGAGTTTCAGGTATTAGGAGTGATCCAGTCTCTGCCGGACTCCTGGGAGGTTGTTAAGACCTACATCACACACACTGAGAGTATTCATACTTTCATAGATATGAGTAGGCATTATGAGCTCGAGGAAGAGTGCAAAGTGGTGGCTAGGTCTACTTCATGTCATGGTTATATGGCGAAGTCAAGTAAGGGCTCCGGGGCATTAAGCACAAGTGGCGCAAGTACGATAAGAAGACCAAAGGCCGCGATAAGAAGAAGTTATCTGTTAAGATCGACGATAAAGGGAAAAAATGTAAGAAGAAGGAGCTCGATAAGAGCAACGTCCAGTGCTACGTGTGTGGCAACTTTGGACATTTCACACGCGAGTGTGGCGAGCAAAAAATATGTCATTCTTCTTTATATGGTTTGAGTTATGTGTCATCTATTATGATGCTTGCTGACTCCTCTCCTTTGTGGATTATAGACTCAGAAGCCATCGACCATGTAGCTCATGGCAGGAGCGCGTATGTGGAGTTTCGCCGATTGATTCCTTATGCGAGGAGCTTGTATGTGGGGAACAAAGTATTTGTGGAAGTGAGAGGGATTGGTACATGCAAGCTAATGCTGCGAAGTAACTAGATCTTATATTTACATGCTGTATTGTATGCTCTTGAGTTTCGGTGAAATCTCGTGTCTATCCGATATCTTGATTAGTTAGGATATTCTGTTTTGTTGGTAAACCCTAGAGTTTCCATTTATCATGACAGTTCTTTGACATGTTCTGGTTTAGTTCATAACGGACTTTATGTAATGGATTTGATTCCCTTTTATGATATTTATCATTTATCTCCTATTAGCTTTGCATCTGATAATGTAGTTGATGATGTGATTGTTTGGTATAGTAGACTTGGCCACATAGGATAAGAGAGGATAAGCCGATTAGCTACCAGTGGCTTGATGAACCCGCTAACCAGGGTCGAGTTGCTCTTGTGTGAGTTTTGCTTAGCGGGCAAAACTATGAAAAAACCATTTGGGAAAGTAATGAAAGCTGGGCCTTCATTGTAGCTGGAATTTCATTGTAGTTGGTCCACTCTGATATTTGTGGACCTATGAATGTGAGAGCCCGAAATGGAACCACGTTTCGGTTACGTCTATCTGATCTCACACAAGTCTGAGGTACTAGAGTGCTTCAGGAGGTTTATTAGTAAGGTTGAGAATCGACTATACTTAAGGGTGAAAACTCTCAGAACCGATCAGGGGTGCGAGTATCTGTCTGAGCAGTTTAAAGAACTCTGTTTTGAGAAAGGCATTACGAGATAGTTGACTATTGCTGTAACACCGAAAATTCGGTGTTAAAAATGTTCTGTGAAATATAGTGGAAAATTTTTTAAATATTATTGATTTTCGATTTTGGGGAATTAAATTAGAAATTTTGGTATAATCGAAATGTCCGTGTTGCAAATTCGTAGCGCGCTCTATTTTTGGTAAATTTAGAACTCCAATGTGATGAGAATATGAAAATATATATAAATATATATATTGTTATTTATAATTGATAATATATAAAAAAAAAAAGAGGAGATGCTGCGTTTCAGAGTGAAACGTAGCACCCCCGTTTTCCCCAAATCGATTAGGGCTAATAGTCCTAATCGAATCTCTCATTCACTCTATGCTCTCTCTCCCTCGTCTCTCTCGCGATCTCTCTCGATCGCCTCCCAGAATCTCCTCCATCCTCTGCCGCGCCATCCTCACCGACCATCGCAAGCCATAGCCGCCCTCTCTCACCGCCTCTTTGTCTCTCTTTGAACATTTCTCTCTCTCTGTTTCACTTTCGGTCTCTCTCTCTATCGATCAAACGGTTCTCTCTTACCCTCACTCGTCTCTCTTGGTGTCGCACTCACTGTTTCTCTCCCTCTCTATCATTTCTCTCTCCCGTGCGCGAATGGAGCTTTCATTCCTCTCTCCTGTGCGCGACAGTAGGGCTCTTGCTCTCCCTCTCCTCTGCTCGCTCGCACGGTGCACGCTGTGAGCACCTCCTTCGGCCAATGACCAAACCAGCAACCATTAGATCCTCTGAAAACCCTAGCTGCGACTGTGAGTCTCTCTTTGCATAGGTAAGGTAAGGTTCGGTTCCTAACCCTAACTCTAGGGTTTTGAAATTTTCTTAGGAAATAGCTTTAGATTACTGAAATGTACTTTAAATTGGGAGTTTTGCAGGTCTGAGAATGGACTGAGAAGGCATCTGAGCGAGGATTGCGAACTGCGAAAAACCCTAAGTGAGGGATTTTCAATCCCTTAAAGAATTAGAATTAATTTTGTTGAATTTAGGTAGAAATTATATTAACATATATTCTAAAATGTGTTAGACTCGTAAGAAATGTCTTTTCCTAAGAGTTGCATGAAATTATTGAGATTAGGTCTAGAATTCGATACAAATTTCACTGCGAAGTATGATAGAATGTCGTAGATAGTATTAGAGTTTTGTTTGATTGATTTGCGTAATTTTCCTTGAGATTTGAATTGAAATTGGAATGAATTAAATTAGGATTATGTAATTCGGGAGAAAATTGATAAAATTGTGGAATATTGTAAATTTAAAGTCGTTGGTGATTTGAAATGATCCTAAATTGATGAAATGAAAGTGTAAGAATGTGGTTGTGCAAATTTAAGCTATTTTAAATAAAAGGGAAATTTGAAAACCTTTTTATAGAGCCTTAATTGATGATTATTTGTGTTGATTGGTCTAGGTTGACCTTTGGAGACTCGAGGGGAGTCTTTTTGAGTTGATTTCGGAAATACAGAGTGGATACCCTCTCTAGAGGTGAGTGGATGGTTCATTATGTTCATGAATGAGTAACATATTTTAAAATTACTTTGAAAATGATTTTGAAAGATTTTTACATGTTTTATATAAATTGTTTTATGATTGTGGGCTGTCTGAACTAGATTATGAAATACGAATGCATCCACTGTGTTTATGAATACTTTTGTGCCATGTGCTATTTGATATTGCTTTATGAACTGCTTTGGCATGAGATTATGGATTAATTGTTGGAAATCATGACACTTTGTTGAGAAATGGATTGATTGAGAAATGAAGGGTGCCGTAGATGACTATAGTCATATTTCCACCATGGAGCGACCCGACGGGATGGCGTGGTTTGGGGTCTGGATATGCGGGGGAGTTTGACATCCCTCCCTCTGTCGAAGTCGTGCTATATCTGGTGCACCCTGGTGAGGTACGAGACAACGCCAAGGAAGGGGGTTTGTTTTGAAACATTGGATAAAAAAACCCTTGGCAGACTTTCGTCTGGGTTTGGCCGCCCTAAGACGGAAGTGTTTTTCGATGGGACCCTAGGATTTTCTGAAAGGATAATTGATATGGATGCATATTTGTGAAATGTGATTTATTGAAATGATTTTATGTATATAAAATGATTTACGAGATATGCTTTGACTACCCCACATTCACCCCTTGTTTATGAACACAATTGCACTATTGCACTCCACTCACTGAGTATTCCCCAATACTCACCCCCTCTCCACCTTTTTCAGAGGAGACTTAGTTGGGAGACTACTCAACGGAGTTTACGCAGTATTTTTGTAGATTGTATAGGTATTTGGCACATGCAGAATTTTTGGAGATTTATAGCTCTCAAACCATGGAAAGGGAAGTCTGTACATCCCATGCCATGCGGATTTTTTTGATACTGGTCGAGTTGTTGGCAAGTATTGATAAAATCCGACGATTTTTGATTTGTACTTTATTATTTTGATTGCTCTATTTTTGGAAAAACTGTTTTATTCTGTACTGGGACATTTGAATTATAATTATTGGCTTTTGCTATTTTCCTATGATTTTGTGAAGTTCTGTATATCTCATACCGTTAGGATTTTACCGATACTGGCTTGTTTTCTTTGGGTAAGTGTTGGTAAAATCCGACGGCTATGTTTTGGAATTTCTTGTTTGTTAAATGCTTTCTTGTGTTGAGAATTCTGAGTGGTTAGGATGGCCACATCGCATGCGTGCATGTACAGGTTCCCACTCCCCGTTGTGTGCTGCTGTGTACTCGTGCATGTACAGGATCCCACTCCCCGATGTGTGCCGATGTGTGAGTTTGTACGTCCAGGAATGAGCCGGATGGGCTCCTTGCATATGTATTGATTTTGTGATTTCTTGTTTTTGAAGAGTCTTAGGCTTTTGATGATTCATTTTGAATTTGATAGCCTTGCGGAGTCCCGATAGATGGGGAGGTTCTGCCCGTGTACCGAGACGACGCGACGGTTGTCGCGTGGTCGATCCGAGGATCGAGGCATGACAATTCCTGCTACCCCTCAGTAGAATGGAGTAGCCAAGAGAAAGAATAGGACTTTGTTGAAGATGGTGAGATTGATGATGGTGTAGACCAATTTACCAATATCCTATTGGGGAGATGCGTTATTGACTACTGCCTATGTCCTTAACTGTGTCCCAATAAAGTCTGTACGAGCTTGGGCAGGAAAGCAGCCTGACCTTAGCCATCTGAGGCCATGGGGTTGTGCTACATATGTTTATGATTCCTCCCATCTACACGGTAAGTTAGACCTGTGGGAAAGAAGTGTATCTTGATAAGATACTTTGAACACTCTAAGGGATATGTGTTTCTAGGTGAGCATACGAACGGTAGCGTCACTGAGATTGAGTCTCGTGATGCTATGTTCCTCGAGAATGATTTCTCTAAGAGAGGAGAAATCGATTGAGACTACTCCTTCTATGAGATAGATGAGCCTACTGGCTCAGGTGAGCCTAGTGGCTCAGGTGAGACTGGTGGGGGGACTTAAGAGCCTGTTACGGATCTTGATCTTAGTGGGAGCGATTCATCTGGAAGTGAGGAGGCCCTCCCTCCTCATAGGAGTAGTCGAGTACATGTACCTCATTGTCATTTTCTGATTGAGGATGAGATCCTCATTGTAACTCCTAAGGACAATGAGGAGCCCAGGACATTCCAGGAGGCTCTCGAGGATCTAGTGAAGGACCAATGGTTAAAGGCCATACAAGATGAAATGGAATCTATGAGAGTCAACAGGGTGTGGGAACTAGTTGACTTACCTGAGGATAAAAGGCCATTGGGAACAAGTGGATTCTTAAAATCAAAAGAAAGACCAACAGATCGATAGAGAGGTACAGGACTCATTTGGTAGCTAAGGGTTACACATAAATAAAGTGCATTGACTATGATGAGACTTTCTCCCCTATAATCAAGTTTACATCAATTCGTTTATTCTTGGAGATTGTCGTGAGCATGTATTTGGAGTTACACCAGATGGACGTAAAGACCGCATTCCTTAACGGAAGTTTGGATAAGGAGATCTATATTAAACAACTCTCAGGGTTCGTTTTAGTAGGTCAGAAGGATAAGGTCTGTCAACTTTGGAAATCAATATACTGCCTAAAGTAGTCATCTAGTCAGTGGTACCTAAGATTTCACGAGGAGGTGATATCTTATGGTTTTATGATGATTGAGGGAGATTATTGCGTTTATCTGATATATTCTGATGACTCTTTTGTGATCCTGTCATTGTATGTTGGTGACGTAATGTTAGCTAGGAACAACTTTGAGTATCTGATGACAATTAAAACATGGTTGTCATCAAGTTTCGACATGAAGGACATAGGTGAACCTGAGTTCATCCTCAGAGTTTAGATTCAGAGGGATCGCTCGAGAAGGATGTTGGCTCTTTCACAAGAGACGTGCATTAGGAAGATTCTCGAGCACTTTGGGATGAGTGATTGTAATTCTATAAATATTCCGATCGTTAAATGTAACGGTTTGAGCCTAGAAATGTGCCCTAAAACTCAGAAGAAATAAGAGAAATGAGTAAAGTACCTTACTCTAGTGCAGTGGGAAGTCTAATATACGTGATGTTTTCTATATGACTAGACATTTGCTATGCAGTCGGTCTGGTGAGTAGATATCAGGCAAATCCTGTAAGGGGTCACTAGAGAGCAATGAAAAGGAGTTTTCGATATCTTAAGGGAATTGTGAACTTCTCCTTGTGTCACGGAGGAGGCGATTTGCACTTTGTGGGATATTCAGATGCCGATTGGGGCGGCAATCTGGATAAGCACAAATTGACATCAAGTTTTGCTTTCTTGCTCAATGGCGGTGCCATCTCTTGGAGCAGTAAGAAGTAAGCCTGTGTGGCTCTATCTATGATGAGGTTGAGTTTGTAGCTTGCTTAGTTGCAATTCAGGAGAGTGTTTGGCTTAAGAGACTATTGGATAACTTAGGGATTGTTGCAGATAGTATGAGGCCAATGATAATCTACTATGATAATCAGGCTGCTATCGCTTACACTCGTGACCCTAAGTATCATAGTAGGACCAAACACATTGATATCAAATACCATTTCGTGAGAGACATCATCAAGAAGGGTGAAGTGACAATCAAGTACATTTCTACACATAGCATGGTGGTTGACCCCTTTACCAAACTCATTACTAGAGACTCCTTTTTAGGGCATAGAGAGTTTTTGGGTTTGGGTACTTTTGACATTTCTCAGTTTGCACTGTGTTGACGACATTGATGCTTATTGACTTTTTATATATATGATTATGGTGCATTATTCAGTCACACTTGAGTTATATTTTATTTAATGCACTGTCTTTTCTTATCATATATATATTATGTGATGTGATAAAAGATATGTTAGACAGACGTGGTCGACTCTTTTATATGAGTGACCACCACCAGCTCTGAGAGAGCGAGGATGAGATGATTTCTAGTTGTAAGAGGTTTTGAGAGTAACTCTGCTAGAACATAAGTTGCCTTGATATATGTTCAGAATGAAGTCATATGCGATATAATCAATATGGACATACCTACATCCATATTGTCTATAAGTAGCTAGGTATGAGATCTTAGTTATCACATGTGATTTGTGATATTGTCTCTGAGGTACTCTCTCTGAGATCTCTAGATAAAGTCTTACGAGTAAACTAAGTTCTATACCTGCACAGTATTAGAGAAATCTGACATATGCTATTTTGAGAGATGGAGGAATAACACTGTGGTACATCTTTCATACCACGTGTGATAAGACGATTAGGGATAGTGGGAGCTATATTACTTGATACAATGATTTGATATTTATCCTCGAGCCCCACTGTGTGAGACTCGAGATTTATTGGGTGGGATCTCTAATACCCTTATTACTTTCAGTTGCTTCTTGAGGTCCTGGTTTAGTGTTTGCTATTTTAGTCTGTTTACTTATGACCTGAAAGATAAATTGAGGTCTAAGGGACAGGTTTAAGAAAGCAGTTGAGTTGAGGATGATAGATTCGAGTTTGGGAAAAGAAAGACCAATCAACATTGCATCATCGTGTAATATTTACCGATCGGTCTTTTATATTTATCCATATAGGGATTTGAACATAATAGTGAATACACAGTCGAACAATTTTGAGGATTACTTTTGATAAGAAAAGTAGTTTGATAGATGTAATCGCATTGGATCTAAGGTGCATCGAGTTTTCTTTTGGTACTAACGGTGGCTACTCGATCATCTTAACAGGTGGGAGATATTGGTAAATGCCCATGTAAGGGCATTTTACGCTGGTTAAAAACTTAAATTTGAAATGGGATAATGCATTATCCCATAACTTGTATAAGTAACTCCTATTTAATTTGATTCATGTACGTGAACTCATTTTGAAGAACAATATACTGTAACATTGTTTCATTGAGTTGGGATTATTTTTTTTCATGCACATTCATTGAGGGTGAGAGAAACTCATTGAGAGGGATAGAAAAATTTCACGTAGGAAAATTTTCATTCGTTATTGTGATTATCGGGTTTAGAATTACGATGTTGTGAAATCGTGGCGGTGGTTCAATACTGTGATCATTATCCGATTGCGAGTTTGTTCGAGAAAAGAGTTCGTGGTTTTTGGAGATTTCTACATTACTCATTAAGGTATACTGAGAACTCGATTATTTTATTATTCTAAAAAATTTATTATCATGCTTCCGCTACATGATTGTATCAACAAAGTCTAGCAGTATATACTCTATTTTGTATAAATATTTTATTTCTATAATACATTAAACAAAAAATTCCCTCTTTCTCACTTTGTCTTTCGTTTTTTAGTGTTTCTTCACATGTTGTGATGATGCCAGCATGATTCCTATTTCCTTCATTTCTTTTTAACACCTGAGAAATCTAAACCTCGACAAATAATCGAAACCAAACAGCGTTAGACAGTAGAATGATGTTAGGAAGGATTTGCACCATGTAGTAGGAATGGAATAACTTGAGCAGAAATTGTTAAGAAAAAATAATATAAATAAATTTTTTCAATGAAATTGCCATTTGGGATAGTTATTTTCATTAAATTCAATCTAGAACTATGACAAGAGATCATGAACTTAATTTTGTAGTTAATTGAATAAAATTATATTGTTTTTTGAAACATATCAATAACACCAAAAGTATAACACAGACCACTTGAGATTAATTAATGTTTAAACCAATGAAAGCACAAAAGTGTTTTTTTTTTTTTCTAATTTGGATATTCTTAGAAAAATAAAAGTGGTTTTATTTTATCCTATTTAGAAGTAAAAAATTAATTAAAACCTTTTTATTAAAATGTTGGAAAATTTGAATATGAAACATGTATGGGTAATTTTTTTTTTTTTTTGGTTTAGGTGAGGTTGGAATCGGGTGTAAGAAAAAAAGAATAATGTTAGTTCAACTATCCTACTATTAAAAATTGGTGTAGGTTTTGTTAACACATTTACTCCATTAACATTAATTAATGGTTCAAAAATTGGAAAGTTGTCCATTTGGAAATCCTAAAAGGTTTTACAACTTTCAACATTTCACATGCTCCGAGGCAAGAAAGGCCGACATCTAGAATCCATATGTTCCATTTGATTTTGTATAACAATGATAGTGATATTTTTATATACTTAAATTATTTTATTTTATTTTATTTTAAAATTTATTTATGACTTTTAAAATTATTTTTAAGTTTTATTTTCTGATTTTATATTAATTATTTTCGTGAGTTTTGTTTTAAAATTATTGGCCTTATTTAAGAATATTGGACTATACAGATAGTTTTTAGTATTTTAGATATAACTTTCTGTTTCGGTGTTCGATTGACCTGATTCTTATTGGGTTGGAAAGAAGACTTCGATTTCTACAAATCTTATGAAGACTTCAAAGACTGGGCTAGACCAAAAAATATTCAAAAATTGAGTCAAAATTACTGCAGTGCTAGAAATCAAGACCCATGAGTTGTAAAAGCCCAAGTCCAAATGAAATATCAAGCTATTATGAAGACCCATGAATTTTTAGTCATTTATAACTCTTAGAATTTAGATTATAAGGAGAAAACATCCTTTACACTTAAGAGAGAGGGGAGAAAGCCTAGTAGTCACCTTCTTGGATGGATTCTTCTATCTAGGGATGTTTTCTTTACGTTTCTTGTTTTCCTTTATTATGTTTAGTTATATTTCTTATTCCTAGAACTCAATAAATTCTGTTCTTTGATTAACAACATGCTTTGATTCATTTCTTACCCTTAAATCTTTATTAGCATGTTCTTTCTTTGATGAGATTTCATTGTTGAACTTAATGTTTCATTCATAAAGGGTCCATGATTTGTGATTACATGTATGAAGTCAAGAGAAGATTGTATGAAATCTGACCAATACAATAAAATCCGTATAAGGTTATGAGATCGACGGATGATTAACTCTATGTATGAGGATCTTAAGGGAGAGGGGAGATTACAAATATTCCATAAATCTTAATACAGTTCAGCTTAATCAAGATTGCATGACCATTGAGTTTTGGTTAGTCGAATTAGGGTTTCAATGCATGACCATTAGGTGATTCTAATTTAGGAAAATTTGCTGTCATCAATAATGAATCTTTAGTCAATAAATTTTAACAGATTTGAAAGAATTCGACTGTGTACAAAAATTGCAGACAGATGAAATCGATATCTTAGTGTTTTATAAAACTGAGATTTTTGTCTATTAATAATTCTGTTTTTAATATTTTTATAATTTTAATATTTTTTCAATTTTGATTCGTTTTGTCCAACTTAGATAGGGTATTTATATTTGATAATATGTAATATCCTCATGGGATCGACACTTATTCTGTACTATACACAACACTTGATTCGAGTATACTTTCCTGAAATCGTGATACACTTAAATTGCGTAACAAATTTTTGGCGTCGTTGCTGAGGATATTCTTGCATATCAATAAAAATCATCTTGTCTGAGATTGGACACTATCTTTATTTTCTTTTTCATAATTTTTAGCGTTTTTCATATATTTCTTGTTTTTGTCCATATATAATTAACTTTTTTAGGGTTTTTTTTTGGACAGTTTGAAAATGGATTAAGGAATTAGGGGAAGCGACTACTTGTTTTGAAGGATTTCGGCCTATTGAACAAGCACCGCCTTATTTTCACCAAATTCCGTCGTTTATAAAGGATTTTCTATTTTTTTTTTGATTTTTTGGTGGATTTTAGAAATTTTCAATTCTCTTCTTGGGTATCTTTTGCATTATTTGGCTGTGTTTTTGTGATTTCTACATTTATATAGGTATTATAGATTTCCTTGAGTTGTTCTTGTAGGCTATTTCGAAGATTGAATTTTGTACTCTTTTTGGTGTCCATATAGTGCATGCTGCGATCCAAGAATTTTGACATAGCTAATTTTGATTATGAAATTAAAAAGATATTACGAACCATTTGTAAATAGGTTAAGGAAGTCAAGAAAGAAGAAACAATGGCCCATGAGAATAGAACAATGAAGGAGTACTCGATGCCCGGACTTGAGGACATTCAAACTAGCATTACGCGACCCACTGTGGAGGCAAACAATTTTGAGCTGAAGTCAAGTCTCATTGGGATGTTACAAGAAGATCAGTTCGGTGGTGAAGCATTCGAGGATCTGAATAGCCAATTGAAAAATTTTCTAAAGATCAACGACACCATCAAGCTAAATGGAGTCAGCATAGATGCCATCAAGTTAAGGTTATATTGTGATTCATGTGATGATTCTACTCATACTTCTTCTGAGTGTTCGCAGGTGCAGCAAGCAAACTATATGTCTAACTTTGGTAGACCTCAAAACAACCCTTATTCCAACACATACAATCCTGGGTGGAGGAACCATCTGAATTTTGTATGAAGTCAGGGGTATCACAACAACCAAGCAATCCACAAAATTTTACTTTTGGAAGTCAACAGCCAAGGGAGAGCAAGGCATCATGGAAGATAGTAATTAAATTCTTGGTAACTGTGACAAATGAAAGGATTGAAAAACTTGAGAATAAAATTGATCAATTGACTAACGCCTTTCATTCTTGTATGCTAGGTAGACTGCCGAGTGATATAGAAAAGAATCCCAGAGAGCAAGCGAAGGTAGTTACATTGAGGAGTGGGAGGCAACTGCAGGAGGAACTAATTCAGTCAAAGGAAGAAAACGAACAAGAGGCTGAGAACAAGCAACCTACTGAAGAGAAGACCAAGGCTTCTGAAACAAAATAGAGAAGTTCCATACCTTTGAGAGAGTATAGACCTCATATTCCTTTTCCTAGTTGTTTATTGAGTGATAATGCAGAAAAACAATTTGAGAATTTTTTTTAAAATTTTTAAGAGACTGCATATTAACATTCATCTTTTGGATGCTATTAGGCAGATACTGAGTTATATGAAGTTTTTGAAGGACGTGATCACAAACAAGAGGAAGCTGGATGAGGTTTCGACGGTTAAGCTTACGGAGGAGTGTTCAGCAATTCTACAAAGAAAGCTACCACTGAAACTTAAGGATCTAGGGAGTTTTTCCATCCCTTGCACTATTGGCTCTTCTTATTTTTCTGATGTTCTTTGTGATTTGGATACTGGTGTCAATCTCATGCCATACTTCGTGTTTTTAAAGTTAGGATTAAGGGATTGTTGACCAATCAATATTTCTTTACAATTAGCTGATAGAAGTGTCAAGTATCCTAGAGGCATTGTTGAGGATATTTTGGTAAAGGTCGCTAAATTCATCTTTCCTATTGAATTTGTTGTTCTGGACATGGATGATGATGAGGGCACTTTTTTGATTTTGCGTAGACCATTTTTGAATACTGTTTGTGCACTGATTGATGTTTCTAGTAGAAAATTGACTTTGAGATTGAATGATGAGAAAATTGAGTTTGATGTCCTTAAGTCAATGAAGAATTTTGATACTCAAGAGGTTTTTAGAGTTGATTTTGAGTCGAACTGCATTGATAGGATTATTGAGCATGATTTGAATGTCTTTTATTCTTGTGATTCTCTTGAAAATTGTATTGTTAATTCATTGCATGTGAATTACGAGTTTCTAGATGATGAACACATTGATACATAAGCTATTTTGGATGCAAATTTACCTCAAGTTCAAACACAAGTTGATCCAGGTTGAAATAAAGAGTCCATGTCAAGCCAAAGACAATAAAAGAATGCGCTTATTGAGAGGCAACCTAATATTTTTATGTATGATTTTCTTTAATCTTTGTTTTTGATTGATTTAATTTAGGTTTTAGTTTTATGATATTTTATAGGTCAATAATCAACCCTTTGCATAAGAGGAGAAGATGCTATTAAAGAGGAGATTGAGAGTTCACCGACTTAATCAGGGGAGTCTTTTGTTCTTTTCTCTTGATTTTAGATTGATTTACATTGGGGATAATGTTTGGATTAAGTGTGGGGTAATGCATTGCATTTTGATTTTTAGATATTTTATATATTTTATCCTGAGTTTTAAGATAATTTTTAGGAATTTGGACATTTTTATTTAGAAATCATGATTTTTGCTGAATTTCTTGAGTTTTGAAAATTTTTTTCATGTCAACTAGATTTTCTCGGGTTTTCTAGTCCTTGTATATTGAATTGGATTACATGATAGATGATTGATATTAGTAGTTATTTAGTACATGAGTGGCTATTCATTATTTTTATGGTTGATTTGAAAGATAGATATATAAAATTTAACACCGAATTTATCTTAGTGGGGATTTGAGCATTATAGAGTAATTTTTTACTTTTATCATTTTTCTTACTGAATGCATATCACACATGATTTGGTCATTTTAGAACTTGTTTTGTTATACATTTTGAGACCATATTCTTTAATTTTCATATACAAAAATGATTAAGACACTTAGATTTATATATTTTTAGTTTTCAAAAAATACCAACCCAATCATTTTACCTCTTGGTTACCCCCTTTGAGCCTAAATATTTTCTTTCGTATGTTACCCACATCATTTACCCTATGACATTTTCTTTCTAGCCCTAGATTTTGAACCCAAATTCATAATGTACTTATAGTTGATAGCATGACATTATGTTTTTAGATATCATTGTTTTGTTCAGTTTTATATGTTTTTAGTTATTGTCATGTTTTTAGTCATTGAAAAAAAACTAGCAGAAAAAAAAAATAATATATATATATATATATATATATATATGAAAAAAAAGAGAAAAGTTCTTATTGAAAAAGAGAAGAAAAAAATCGAATAAAAAAGAAAAAATCGAAAATAAAAGAAAAAAAGAAAGAAAAGAAGCATTTTTCAGTCTTGTTATTGTTCGCTCTTATAGTGGAGTTCCTTTATATTGTTCTTTATTTTGAATACGTGATTCATCACATTGGTTAGAATTAGTGTTATCTTTGATTTGATATAAATGATTCCATGTCTCGATACTTAGGTATAGTTAGTGAATCATTTTAACCCAACATTTTACTCTTTATCCTACCCTTTGACTTAATCATATTACAACCAAATAAAAGACCTTTTGATTGGAATATGGATTTCATATTTAAGTAGTAGAGATTTGATATATAAGTAAACTTATGGTAATATCATCTCATTGTGTTGATTTGAGTGATACACAAACCCTTACATAAAATGAATGTTTTGAGTAGTTGGTTAGTATCTTCATTTTATTGAGTGAATCGATTTTGAGAGTGTTTGAATCTTGTATTTTTCTTGATTTTGATGAGATTATATGAGATGCAATAGTTTCTCTAGTTTTGGATACGACGAAATATTGATTGTCTTGATTATAATTTCGGTTTAAACTTGTCATATACATAGTTAGAAACATGAGAGGTTGAATTGGTTTTAGAGAAAGTTTATTTTTGCTTGAGGACAAGCAAACATTCAAATATAGAGGTATTAGATAGCGATATTTTTATACACTTAAATTATTTTATTTTATTTTATTTTAGACTTTATTTATACTTTTAAGACTGTTTTTAGATTTTATTTCATGATTTTATATTAATTATTTTTCATGGGTTTTGTTTTAGGATTATTGGGGATATTGGACTGTACAGATAGTTGTTAGTATTTTGAGCATAATTTTCTACTCCAGTGTTCGATTGACTTGATTCTTATTGGGTTAGAAAGAAGGCTTCGAACTTTACAAGTCTTATAGGACCTTAGAGGCTGGGTTAGACCAGAAAATGTCTAAAAATTGAGTTGAAGTTACTACAGTGCTGGAAATCAAGACCCATGACTTGTAAAAGCCCAAGTCCAAATAAAATATCAAACTATTATGAAAACCCATGAATATTTAGTAATTTAAATTCTTAGGACTTAGATTATAAGTAGGAGACATTCTTTACACTTAAGGGAGAGGGGAGAAACCCTAGCAGCCGCCTTCTTAGATGGATTCTTCCATCTAGAGATGTTTTCTTTATCTCTTTTACTTTTCTTTATTATGTTTAGTTAGATTTCTTATTCTTAGGATTTGATAAATTTTGTTCTTTGATTAATAATATGGTTTGATTCGTTTTTTACCCTTAAATCTTTATTGGCATGTTTTTTCTTTGATGAGATTTCATTGTTGGACTTAATACTTCATTTGTAAAGGGTCCTACGATTTGATGATTTGTGATTTTATGCATGAGGTCGAGAGAAAATTGCATGAAATATGACCAATATAATAAAATTCGTATAGGGTTATGAAATCGATGGATGATTAACTTTGTGTGTGGGGATCTTAGGGAAAACCCTATATTACAGATATTTCACAAATCTTAATGCAGTTCGGTCTAATCAAGATTGCATGACCATTAGATTTTGGTTAGTCGAATTAGAGTTTTATTGCATGACCATTAGGTGAATCTAATTTAGGGAAATCTGCCATCATCAAGAATAAATTTTTAGTCAATAAACTTTAACAAATTTGAAAGAATTCGACTGTATAAAAAAATGGAGATAGATGAAATCGATGTCCTAGAGTTTTACAAAACTAGGGTTTTTGTTTATTAATATTTCTGTTTTTAATATTTTCATAATTTTAATATTTTTACAATCTTGATTCGTTTTGTCCAACTTAGATAGGGTATTTTATATTTAGTAATACATAACATCATCATGAGATAAACACTTGCTCTGCACTATACACAATATTTGACTAAGATATATTTGTCCGAAATCGTGATACACCTAAATTGCGTAACAAATAACCACCTTTTTTTTTTCTCCCAAAATGATTAATGTTTCTATAAACCTTTTTTAGAATAATTCATGGTTTTATTTTTCTTTTTGTCATGGTATTACCATTGAAATATTAAATTACTTTTACTATGGTAATTTTTGTGAGTCATTCTATAAAAAGAATGGTTTATTTTAAGTTGTTTTCTTACTTTTAATATTTCTTCATTTAGTAATTATTTTTTTCAATCTAATGCAATTATTTGAAATCCAAAGGTAATAACTCAATAGAGTTCAAATTCAAAAGGATTAAAAAAGTGACTATATTTTAATTATTACTTATATATCTCCTAAACTATGAATTTATATTATGCTAAAATTTAATATTGATTTTAATGGTGTTTAACTAAAATGAAAAATTAAGTAATATTGATTTAATTTTTAAAGGTATTTTGCAATAGGTATTTGAAATGTACGGGTAGTACCAACTAGAAATTGTCTAATTATTACCTAATTGGTTCAATGGATGGGTATCGATACTCTTAGTGAAAAACTTTTATATTCGAGTATTATGTATAAAAAAAATAGACATCAAGAGAGTTTTAGTCCTTAAAGGGCTTAACCTGACTTGGATATCAGTGATTTATCCCCATAAAAGCTAGAAGCTCTCTAGGTTACTGCTATTAGCCTTCCTCAATGATTTCAAGTTATTTTATTAAAGAGCCATATTAATTTTGCATCATTTATGTTAATTATGGGTAAAAAGTAATTATTAGTAACCCCTCGTAACTATCAATAATGGCTTTATAATTTTCTTTTAATTTTGTCAAACACTTTAAATAACAATTAATAACGGCTTTGAAATAATATCGTCAAATTTGTATCGTAAATCGACCCGTAAATTTTAAAATTTTGTTTTAACCATTTCAACTGTGGGTGAATGTGGTTGAATTGTAAGTTATTTAGTAATAATTAAAAATATATAAAATTAATTTTCAAAATAAATATATATATTAAATTTATTTTTATCCAAGTCGAATTAAAAATAAAATTTTAATAAATATAAAATTAATAGTTACTCGTAAAATTCATATTAAAAAGTAAAAATAATATAACTAAATCATATCTGCGATTAAAAAAATAGTGTAACATTTTTGAAATAGAGAAACACTATGTGTAGACTAAGTGCACTTATATTAATTTATTTAGTAAATGATAAATTGAAAAATCAAAAAAATTCAAAATTTCAAAATTATGGATTACAAAAACAAAGGAAAATTTTTTCATGAAATAAGCACATGTATTATATTTTTGGCATAACATAAGTTGAATGTTATAATTTTTGGAAGATTTTTGAACCCTAACATTATCCGGCCCAATTGAATGAAATGTCAAAATATTTTTATCTCACATCATATGGATATAAATTTTAGAGAGAACAATGAGAGAGAGATGATATTTTTATCCTATATCGGATGGATTTAGAGAGTAAGGAGAGAGAAGTGTATAAATGAAGAGCAAAGAGAAATGAAC
Organism: Dillenia turbinata; assembly: GCA_037126225.1. Classification (NCBI taxonomy): domain Eukaryota; kingdom Viridiplantae; phylum Streptophyta; class Magnoliopsida; order Dilleniales; family Dilleniaceae; genus Dillenia; species Dillenia turbinata. The sequence goes on from JBAMMX010000024.1 coordinate 12,251,573, forward strand.
AACATACTTTCCCAATAAAGATTCATGATAAAAAAGGCATGGTAGGATTGCAAGTGGTGGTTTAATAAAGAATCGTGGTTGAATCGTATGGATTCATGATTTAATTACTTAAACGGTATTTAATTTTAACTGAACTATTTTTTCTTCCAACACTGGTTTGACCATGGTTGAACCGTGATCTGATCCGGTTTTGATAACTATGCTTTGAAATGACCGAATAATGATTGTTAATTAATATAATGGTTTTCATATTAATTTTCGTTTGATTCTATGCATTGTCTTTTGTTATGACCGGTCTAGGACGAATAGGAAGTTAATCAAAGGGCTTTTTGACAACCCAATAGACAAGTAACTAAAGTAAAATTTAAATAAACTGGGAAAATAAAATGATAGAATATAAAATAAAGAAAAAGACAAAATTTATGTAGTTCTATCAAAAATACTTACGTCTATGAGTGAGAGAGGAGTAGAATTTCACTATGAAAGAAGAAGACTACAAATACCATAGGAAAGTGTTCTTAGACCCAAATGATCATCATACAAAAGATATAGCAAAATGAAACCTTAAAAGATTGTAATATATTTTTACTAACTCACTCGAGTTGTTAATACTTCATAAACCTACCCAATGCCATTTATTTATACAATAGCTCTTGTGGTTGGCTCAAAATCCATGTGGGATAGGGTCCTCTTGAGCCATGAAAGAGAGAGAACTTCTTCACTTCATAACCAGTGTGGGACAATGAGGGGAGGGATAAGCCACACTAATAAATCTCTACCATGGTGAATCCCAACATTAACAAATCAAATATCAAATATCAAATCTGTTTTATCTTCTCCACAAAATTCCCAATAGGCTAATCAACAGTAACGGATACCAAACAAAACAAATCCAAGCATTGCTTGAATTTGTAGACTGAATAAAGCCTCATAAACAAATCAGCAAAATTATTTTCTAAACTTGAACAAACAATTGCACACCCCATACTGTTAACTGCACTAAAATATGGAACCTGTGCCATAAAATCCTTCGCTTCAACTGGCTGTAATATTTGACAGCAAATAGCCGAAAAAGGCTAACAAACGGAGTACTTAAAAGCTTAGCATCTTTCATGCCAAACTTTTCAAAATAATTATTCTGGGTCAAGAATAATTCTCCAACTCTGTGATCTCTCTTAATTTCCAAATCAAAAATCTTCTTAACTACTTTCAAATTTTTTATACCAAATTCACTGCTTAACTACAAATTCAAAATGAATATTTCTGACAAATTTTTGGCCACAACATGCATGTTATCAACATAAGATAACAAATAAATAAATAACTCATCACTTAACTTTTGGAAAAAAACAAAACTATCAAACATATTTCTCAAATAACCATCAATGAAGGTCAACAAATACCTGATACCTTCCTTAAACTGAACATGAGATGGTCTTCACAAATCTGAACAAATGTCAGAATCAAACACTGATGATGAGACTACAACTGAACCAATAATAGTAGATCCCTACAGAAAATATAAGTTATCAAATTTGTAAACTTTCATAACAACAAAAGCACTATAAAACACTTTCATAACTCTACCTTCAACTGTGTATCTACACCCAAAAGCTTCTAAGGTGCATAAAGAGATGTGATTTTTCTTCAAATCAGGAACATGTCTAACATCAGTGAGCGTCATCATACTACCATCATGCATTTTAATTTGAACTGTACCCTTACCAACAATATTAGAAACAATATCATTTTCCATAAAAACAATTCCACCATTAATAGATTCATAAGTGAAAAACAAATCCCTATTGAGACACATGTGATAAGAACAAGCCGAATCTAATATCCATTCATTTTTAGCCCTTATCTTGTCATCAGTTATACAGAAAATATCTTCATTTTCCTCATCTACCACAACACTAACCTTGGCAATCTTAGTATTTTTCTCACTAAATTTTTCTTTTTGCTTATTTTTCAACTTAAAGCAATTGAAATTAATGTGCCCCAATTTGCGACAATAATTGCACACCAAATTTTTATATTTAGATCTACTATTCTCAAATTCATTTTTATTAGTTCTGCCTTTAACAACCAAGCAATCAACTTGACCACTATTAATTTCCCTCGCAATATCCTTATCAATCTGCTCCTTAGATTTTAAAACGGATTTTATTTCCTTATGCGAAATGGTTTCTTTATCATAAATCATAGTATCATGAAAATACTTAAAGGATTGTGGAAGAGAACACAATAACAAAAGGGCCAGATCCTCATCATCAATTTTCAAATCTATATTCTCCAAATCTATAATAACAAAATCAAATTTATCAGGATGAGAAAGTATAGATGTACCTTATGTCATACACAACATATACAGACTTTGTTTCAGATAAAATTTATTCTCAACTGTCTTCTTTATATATAAATCTTTAAGCTTATCCTACATAGCCTTAACTGTGGTCTCTAAAGCAACCTTCTGCAAAACCTCATCAGAAACTTTCAAAATAATCCCAGATCTCACCCTTTTATCTATTATAACAAACTTTAAATCTGTCATATTGCCTGGTTTAGCTTCTAATCTCTGTAATGCTAAATCAACTCTGTCTTGAACCAAAATAGCCTCCATCTTTAGTTGTCACATAATAAAGTTGACATTTCTGTCGAATTTCTCAACCACAATTTTTGTTATTAACTTTATCAAAATAGCTAAAATAGCTTTGATATCAGTTTGTTATGATCGGCCCAGGACGAATAGGAAATTAACTGGAGGACTTTTTGACAACCCAATAGACAAATAACAAAATAAGAATTTAAATAAGGGAAAATAAAATGACAGAATATAAAATAAAGATAGAGACAAAATTTATGTGGTTCGATCAAAAAGACCTTAGTCCACGGGTGAGAGAGGAGCAGAATTTCACTATCAAAGAAGAAGATTATAAATGCCTTGGGAAAGTATTCCTAGGCCCAAATGATCATCATTCAAAAGAGATAGCAAAATGAGATCATAAAAGATTGTAACACATTTTTACTTACTCACTTGAGCTGATGATGCTTCATAAACCTACCCAATGCCATTTATTATACAAGAGCTCTTGGGGTTGGCTCAACTTCAAAATCCATGTGGGATAGGGTCCTCTTGAGCTATGAGAGAGAGAAAGCTTCTTCACTTCATAACCATAATGGGACAATGAGGGAAGGGATGAGCCACACTAACATCTTTTATATTCCAATAACATAGAATTTTGATCTTCACAGTTGAAATCTTGGAGTTTGATGACATGAAATTGATACCATCCAATTTGATCAAATATTATCATTAGGTAGTGAAAATTCTCTCATAAATATGGCAATATTCAGTGCTTATTCTCGCATATAGCTATTCCTCTCCTCTCATTCAAAGCTATTCTAGTTGCTTTTTCCAGCCATGTTGGTTTTTTTTTTTTTTTTGTTACATAGAAGTGGTGAGAATCGTAAAAATATATGCATTCATAAAGGTTCGAATATTAGATTTCGATCTCGAGAAAGACACTTGTGTAAAATTTTTTTATCACTTGGATGTTCCTACAAATACCACTATTTTGCTTCTTTGAGAAGAGGAAGAAGAAAAAAGAAGTGGACAAGAGTTGGAAATCCAAAAGTTTGATCTTATTTAGAAAAGTTAATCGTCGTAAACTTGTTTATCTTTTATTCACATCAAGTTTTTTTTACATATATATATTTTGTCAATTAGGGAGTAAAAATGCATCTGTTGTTGTTTATTCCAAAATCTAACCTCAAGCTTGCCATATGAGATTTTTGTACCAAACTTCTTTGGGTTGAGTGGTCGAACACTTCACCCCCTTAATTAGAGATCTTGAGTACGAATTTTGGAAATAGAGAAAAATGATTTGAAAGAACCAATCTCTAAATGGACCCTGTAATGTTCGGATTAGATTAGTTGGCCAAAACCCAGATACCAATTGGTGGAAACCAAAAAAAAAATGGTGAGATTTCTGCCCCATTTTTAGTCTAGTTTAATTGATTATCTTCAAATTGTCAGTATAAATTTTGTTATTTGTTTGTAGGAAGTTCACCTCAAGTTATTTATTTGTTTTTTTTTTTCAAACGTCTATGTAGTTTACATGGGATGGTCAAATATATGTTATTTTTATTGGAATTTGCAAAAATTTCTATAAGCAAGTGTGTATATCGTTAATTTTTGATTGGGTGATGGTTCATTTCTATGTCCTTCTCATCTCCACATCAGAAAAAATAGGTAATTGACAATTTTGCATTCAATAAAATTGGTACTTCATCTTTCATCACTCATTGCTTCGTATATTCTTCCAAATCACCATCTTCAAATTTGTATTCTTATATTTATAGTTTCTTTAATAAAGAGAAAAATAAAAAAAACTTAAATCTAGAGCTAGCGCTTTAGTTGTAGTTTGTAATATATATATATATATATATATATATATATATATATGTATATATATGGATTTTTGTCCCACATTGGGAAAAGAAAAGATATCTTATTGAGTTTATAACTCATCAAGTACCAAATTAATTGAATTCGATTGGTAGGATCAATTTGAGGGAAAGTTTGGACACTTGGGCATTTCAAATAGTAATAATTTTATTTTTAGAAAATATTGTTTCCTTTTAACAGGAAAACTACTTCAGATTTTCTCATCATTTCATCATTACCAATAAAGGAATTCATAAAAAAATCTTAGGAATTGTGCCTATTAATGTTAATTGTCTCTATTTGTTTGTGTCTCTTGAATAAATAGATCTTTCTCTATTCGTGATTGAGAGTATCTTTTATTTTTCTATAAATACTGTTTCCCTTCAATTAGATTTTCTCATCATTAGCAACAAAGAAATTCATTAAAAAAACTCTTTTCATTCTTGGAAGGAGTTTGGAATTTTGTTGTCTTAAATTTCTATTTTTGGCTTGTATGTTCTGGGTGGGCATAATTTCCTTAAGAACGGTGATTATTTCGCATACAATTCCATTCAAATTTTAATTTTTGTAGTCATTCAATTTCTCAAGAGGCTAGACATGAACGGCGTCGAATATCCTTTCAAAATACAGTGTGTGGTGAAATTTAAGGAGATGTGTTTGAAGAAAATTCCTAGTATACGAGTTAGTTACCAAATCATAACTGCTCATTGATGATTTTGTTATCCTATCCTTCCAAATCATAACCCCAAATAGCTTTCCCGATCATGCCACATTTGTAAGTAAAAGTTGATAGTATTCTAATATAGCTAGGGTGTTAATCTCCCCATCCATCCTAGAGTCTCAGAATCCTTTAGACGAGGCTTTGAAAAATGGCTTCCACTTCAATATTCGAAGATGTAACACTTGTAAGATGCAATTGTTGCAACTGAAATTTGAACTTAACGACTGGGAGCTGTTGGGTTCAAGATTCAGTTAGCAAGTGGGAAACAATTAACTAAAATTGTTAGGATGGTTAGAAATCAGTTAGGAAGACTGTATGAATAACGCAGTTCAATGAAGGAAGAAAAAAGGATTTGGAAAGCATTTGTCCCTCTGTTCTCTGACATTCTCTCTTTCCCTCTTTCTCCCCCTCTATCTCTTACTCTCTTTTTAACTCTCTTTCTCCTCTTGCTCGCAATCACTATTTGAAACTATAATCCTCCATATTATTTCATTGCTTCATTATCTCTAAGTCCATATTTGCACCCACCATCCTACTCTGTTTCCATTCACAGCACACAACTCACAATCAAATACTTAACTTTCTATATTAGAAGTCTCCGAATATCACAAATTGGTATAGAGCTATAGATTCTTGAAGCTATTCACTAATGGCAGAAGGAACACGACAATGAATCCAAGAAGATCGGCATAAGAAACAAGAAGCTAGAATTGATGAAATGCGACTATCTATTGATAAAAGATTCGAAAAGCAGAACCAAAAAATGGATGCCCTCATAGTCACAATTGATGCTCAACTTAGTACTTTCTTGAGACCAAATCAACAAGAAAGAATTGATGAAGACTATATTGAGAGAAGTTTGAACTCTCCAATATTGCCTCCACCTAACGAGAGTAGGCTGAAAGCAAATAGAGAGATTGCTACAAACAAAAGGGACTACAATTCTCGAGTCTTAATTCCTAATCCTTCCAGAGTGGAGCTTCCTCTTTTCATTGGGGATAATCCATGAGTGTGATTAAGGAAATGTTATTTATTCTTTATTATATATCAAATTCCCAATCACCAATGGGTTGATACAATAAAGATGTATCTTGAAGGAAATGTGGAAATTTGGTACCAAGGGGGTCAAGCAATCAAGAGAGGAATTAAAATGGGAAGAGTTTTCCAATCTGTTATGTATAAGATTTGAATCCAAAGGGATGCAAAATGAAGTAGAAGAGTTTAATAAGCTTCAACAGCATGGTTCACTAGCTAAATATTAGGAAAGGTTTAAGGAGTTTTGGTCAATAATATTGTAGAAAAACCCTCGATTGGTTGAATCATATTTTATCTCCAGCTTCATAAGTGAAGTTAAAGAGGAAATCAAGTCAATGTTGAGGATAATGAAGCCCACCACACTCTCTCAAGTATTTGAGATAGCAGCTTTACAAGAGCAATCTATGGAATTGGCAAAGAAGTTAGGGTTGGGACATAGAAGCACTGGAACATTGTGAAGGCAATGTTGGAGGTAAGAACTCAGAAGGCTTCCCTTTATAACCTTCCATACCAATAGACCAAACAAAAACTATCAAGAAGGAATATCTCAAGGAACAATGGGCAGAAACTATGTCCCCAACAAGTACAATATAAGAGAAATAACAATTTGTGCTTCAAGTGTGGTGATAAATTCACACTAGGCCATAGATGCAAACTCAAGCACCTAAACTTCAATATAAGAAAGGGAAGGTGGTGAATTCACTGATAAAGAAATAGAAGAGGAGTGTAGAAAACAAATTGATGGAGCTATTAATGTGTCTCTATGTGCACTGTCTAGCTCCATACGTAGAAGATTGTACTACAATGGACTTTGCATGGGTTAGTAATCACCATACTGGTAGACATAAGCAGTTCCAATAGCTTCCTGCATCAAAGGGTGGCCACAGAGCTCAAACTACAGACTCAGCCAATGAGTATGCTTCAGGCTGAGATTGCAGATGGAAGTACAGTTACCAATTCTACCATAGTAAGCAATGTAAGTTGGACCATCCAAAAGTACACTTTCTCCTTTGATTTAAGAGTAATAACTCTAGTAAGGTGGGATATCCTCATAGCCCCATTACATTTAACTTCAAGCAGATGTAGATCATATTTTTGGAGAAGGAAATGAGGTTATCTTAGAAGAAAAAGTAGAGCAACTTTTGAATAAGTTAGTCAGAGGTAAGGCCACTGGATTGTTTAAGTAACAATAGATTTAAAGCCATATGACATTAGACATTAAACCTAAACTTGATGACTAAAGAATTCTAGAAGCAATTTTGGCAGTCTTGTTTGAGTTTGAGGAGATATTCTCTACACCTACCATTCTCCCACTTGAAAGGTCTCACGACCACTCTATAAACCTCAAACCAGACTCCTAGCCTTTTAAATTGAAACCCTATAGGTATCCTTACTCCCAGAATATAGAAATAAAAAGGCAGGTCTAAGAGATGCTCAACAATGGGATTATGAGGATTAGCACTGGCCTCTTTGCTTCCCCAGTCTTATTGATTAAGAAAAAAGATGACATCTGCAGATTTTGTGTAGATTATAGGCAGCTTAACCAGATAACCATGAAAGATAGGTACCACATTCCTAACATAGATGAACTTTTAGATAAGCTTTATGGTACTAAAGTCTTCTTCAAAATAGATTTGAGAGTAGGACACCACTAGATAAGAGTAAAGGGTTGTGATGTTAAGAAAATAGCATTTCAAACACATCATGATCACTTTGAGTTCCTATTCATGCCTTTTGGATTAACAATGTCCCCGCCACATTTCAATCCTTAGTGAATCATATCTTCCAACCACACTTGAGAAAATTTGTCCTAGTATTCTTTGATAACATTCTAGTCTATAGCCCCATGCCAAAGATCTTAATATAATCCTTCAAATACTCAGACAACATCAGCTTTTCACCAAATTATCCAGGTATGTGTTTGCTAAAAAACAAATAGAATATCTGGGACATGTAGTCAATGGCACTGGAGTCAAAATGGACTCTCAGAAGACAAATTTTATAGCTTCATGGCTAACTCCAACTTCTGTCAAGGCTTTGAGGGAATTCTTAGGACGTATTGGCTACTCCAAAAGGTTTGTCAAGGACTATGGGATGATTACTAGGCCTTTGAATGATCTATTAAAGAAGGATAACTTCAAGTGGACTAAGAGAGATGAGGAGGCCTTCAATCAACTTAAAATAGCAATGTGTACAACCCCTGTAATGAGGTTGCCTGATTTCTCTAAACTATACTTGCTTACAAGATTAAGGAGCTGTTTTGATGCAGGAAGGACAACCTATAGATTATCTGAGCAAGGCGTTGGGTCCTAAAGCCATGGGACTATCAATATATAAAAAAGAACTCTTACAGTAGTGATGGCTGTGTCTAAATGGAAGCATTACTTGATTGGTTATCACTTTATAATAAAGACTGACTATCAAAGCCTCAAGTACTTATTAGAATAGAAACTCACCAATTCACTACAGCATAAATAGTTAGCCAAGTTATTGGGAATGGACTATGAAATCCAATATAAGAAATTGACTAAAAACAATGTAGTAGATGCTCTACCAAGAAGGGAATTTCAAGGGGAAGAAAGTAGAGGATCCACCATTTTATCCATTTCTATAGTATAGCCCTTGTGGATTTTGGAAGTTCAATAAAGTTATGAAAAGGATGAAGAATGCCAAAGCCTGATGGCAACTATGCCTATAACCTGACTGCAAACCTGAATTTCAATATTAAGATGGCTTATTAAAATATAAAAAGAAGATATGGTGGGAGGAGGAACAAATCTTAGAGAAAGAATAGTACAACAGATCTATAACTTAACAATGGGGGGTCATTCTAGGTAATCAGCTACTTTATAGAGAATTAAGTTGGTATTTTATAGGCCTTTGATAAAGCAAACTGTGAGTAAGTTGGTCCAAGAATGTGACATTTGCCAGAGGAACAAGCATGAGAACATACAATATTTGAGACAGTTGCAACCCTTGCCTATTTCTACTCAAGCCTGGACACAAATGAGTATGGACTTCATTGAAGGCTTACCTGATTTTGAAGGCTATAACACTATCCTAGTGATCATTGACACACTCACTAAGTTTGGTCATTTCATAGCTCTTCAGCACCCTTATTTAGCTACCAAGGTAGCATAATTATTTCTGGACAACATATTTAGATTACACAGTCTCCCTAATTCCATCATTTTAGATAGGGATAGAGTCTTCACCAGTTTATTTTGGTAAGAATTGTACAAACTTATGGGTGTTCAACTTAAACTCAGCACTGCTTATCACCTTCAAGCTGATGGATAGAGTGAAAGGCTGAACTAATGCCTAGAATGCGACCTTAGATGTATGACTTATGATAAGCCTGCATTGTGGCACCGATAGTTAAGAGTCATCCAAAATCCAAAAGTCTCAAAAGCAAAGAGTCACCAAGAGACTTGAAATCTAATAGTCAATCTAACACATGTTAAATATATGTTACTCATAAAACATATAATAAATATTTTATGGAAATCCATCCAATTTCTTTGGAATTTATAACGCCCTACCTTGGATATCCACTACATAGAGAATATGTTTCGTTAAAATGTTATTAGGAAAAATCTTGCCCAAAAAAATCTTAGTGAAGGAAAAAAGTCACAAGTGCACTATTCAAAGTGTTTGAGAATGTACTGTTATGCGATTTTGGTGTATCACGATTTTAAGCAAATATACCCTAGTTGAGTGTTGTGTATAGTGTGAAGTAAGTGTCATTTCCACAATGATATTTTGTATTACCAATTATAAATTACCCTATCTAAATTGGACAGAGCAAATCAAGATTACAGAAATATTAAAACTTCGAAAATATCAAAATGCAGAAATATTAACGAATGAAAAACCTAATTTGATAAAATCCTAAGATATCGATTTCATCTATTTTCAATTTTTACACGGTCGAATTCTTTCAAATCCCTTAAATTTATTAACTAAAAAATCATTGCTAATCATGGCAGATTTTTCTAAATTAGATTCACCCATTGTTAATGCAATGAAACCCTAATTCGACTAACCAAAACCCGGTGGTCATACAATATTGATTAAGTTGAATTGTATTAAGTTCTATGAAATATCTGTAATCTAAGATTTCTCCTAAAATCCCCATATACAGAATTAATCATCTATCGATCTCATAACCCTATGTAGATTTTATTGAATTGGTTTGATTCATGCATTTTTCTCTCGATCTCATGCATATAAATCTCAATTCATCAAAATATAGGGCCTTAAAATGTATGAAGTATTAAGTTCAACAATAAAATCTCATTAAACAATGATCATACCAATAAAGATTTAAATGAAAGAAATAACTAAAACTATACTATTAATCAAAGAATAGAATCCATCGAATTCTAGGAACAAGAAATCTAGCTAGACATAATAAAATGAAAAAAAAAAGAAAACTAAGGAAAACATTACAACCCCTTTTACACCTGAAGGAAGATAGGAATTCACGTCCAAAGAAGGCTGCTAAGGTTTTTTCGTTCTCCCTCCTTTTATGTGTGTGGATGTCTCCCATTTATAGACTAAATTCGAAGTGAGTAAGAATTTGTGGGCCTTTAGAAGAGTTGGTTCTATCACATTGAATTGGAAACTTCATCTTTATCCTTAATTTCCAGCACTTAGCAATTTTATCAAAAGTTTTGAACATCTTCTAACCTGAATCAGCTTTTGCACTCCTTACAAGATTTGTAGGCTTTGAAGTTTGCTTTCCAACCCAATAAGAATCAGATCAATTGGATATCGAAGCAGAAAGTTAAGCCTAAAATACTAATAGCTCTCTGTGCAATCCAAAGTCCCTTAAATAGGTCCAATATTCTTAAAACAAAACTCACAAAAATAATTAATGTAAAATCATAAAATAAAGTTTAAAACAATGCTAAAATAAATAAATAAAGCTTAAAATAAAATAAAATAATTCAAGTGTATAAAAAATATTGCTATCATATACTTACTCCTCATGTTGAGGAATATCCAAACAACATTAGTTTAACAACTATTAGAATAAACAAGTCAAGATCTCCTATTTTTTGGAGATATCAAATAACATGTTTGACTCAATTCCAGTGTAGTTGTGTAGGAGAAGAATTAAACCTTGATGAATCTGTTTTGCCCATACAGAAATGTTTTAAAACTTTAGCAGTATAATTTGATAGATGAACGAATATCTCATCTTTTACATGTTAAATTTGTAAACTAACGCAAAATTTCATTTTGCCAAAATTCTTGATCCCAAATTCTCCTTTTAAATATTCAATGGCTTTGGAAATCATTTCAAAAATTCCCACAAGATTCAAAGATCTATTGCAAATAATGAGTGTTGCAAATTGCATGTGCAAATTTATCCTTTAATAGCCATTATCTCCATTACCAATAGCCATCAAAAAATTAAATCAACTACACCATCATTTATAGAGAGAGAGAGAGAGAGAGAGAGAGGAGTGAGAGAGAGATATATATATATATAAGTTTGTTATTAAGTCAAATAATTTATTATTAAGTCACATACATACAAGTGATGGGGATGATGATGATAATAAATATTCAGGAACATACAAAAAAACAAGATAAAAACCTACAACTTAGATAAAGTTTAATATCTAGGAATTCGGTTAGACAAAAAATTCATTTTCGTCCAATAGTTAGGATGTCTGGCTTTCACCTAGGAGACTTGGGATCGATTCTTAGCAACGGAAAGAGCTGAATTTTAATTGAAATTCAAAATAGAAAATTGAATACAAGGTAGAGAGATTGATCTTATTTTCTCTATTGTCTTTGCGTGTACAAGTGAAATTATAGGGAAGGTCTGTATATAGATATTTGAAATAAATATAAACAGTCATGCTCATTAGGAGTGGCAACTTACAAATTAAGAGTAACCTAAAATCCCAAAAATCTCAAAAGCTAAGATTCGTCAAGAAATCCAAAATCCAATAGTCATTCTAAAACAAGTTAAATATGCATGACTTCAAACATATATTAAATATTTTATGGACATCCATCCAAATTCTCTAAAATTTATAATACTCAATCCTAGATGTTAATTACATAAATAATATGTGTTGTTAAAATCTTACTAGGAATAAACCTAGCGGGAAAAAAAATACCAACGAAGGAAAAAAGAATATCGTTTTCAAAATATTTGATAATATACTTACCCCCCATAGGGAATATCCATTCAATATTTGTTTTAGAATTATTAGAATAGAAAAATCCAAAATCAATTGTTCACTGAGAAATATTGAATAATATATTTGACTCCATTCCAAAGTCATCATTTGGGAGAACAATTATTTGTTGCTAATACATTCACAATGATATCGAAATATTAGGCCTTGTACAATTAGCAAGAAACGTAAGTGCTCCAACTACACCGAGATATAGTACTTCAGGATCAAGAATTTCTTTATTTTTCTCCTGTCGTCTTAAAGGATCTTTGTCAATGTTAACTGATCGGACTACCATTCGAGTATTTAGTAAGTGTGCTTTATGCATAAAGAAATGTTTTAAAACTTTAATAGTATAATTTGATTAATGAATGAATATCTCATCTTCTAGATCTTCAAATTGTATACCAATAAAAAATTTTATTTTTCCAAAATACTGAATCTCAAATTTTCCTTTCAAATATTCAATGGTTTTAAAAATCTCTTCACGAGGTCCAATAAGATTCCAAGATCCTTTGCAAATAATGAATGCCACAAGTTGCATAGTTTGCCCCTTGGTAGCCATTATCCACATCACCATTAGCCATCAAAACATTAAGTCACATACAGAATCTTTAAGAGATAGAGAGAAAGAGTGAGAGATAAGTTTGTTATTATGTTAAATAATTTGCTATTAAGTCGCATACATACAAATAATGGGAATGATGATGATGATAAATATTTGGGAAAACATGAAAACAAGAAAAAATAAGCAACAACTTATATAAATTTTATCATCCAGGAATTGGTTATGATAGTAAATTCGTTGTCGTCCAGTGGTAAGGAAGTTTGGCTTTCATTTAGGAGACCCAACATCGATTCCCTGCAACGGAAAGAGTAAAATTTTAGTTGAAACTCAAAATAGAAAATTCAATGCCATGGAGAGAGATTGATCTAAGAGTAGAATCTTAATTGAAACTCCAAACAGAAAATTGAATACGATGAATGGAGATTGATTTTATTTTCTCTATTGGTTTTGTATGTATGAATGAAATTATAGGAATGATGAATATATAGTTACTTGAAAGAAATATAAAAAGTCAATATAAGTGTGGCAATTTAAAAATTAAGAGCCATCGAAAAGCCCAAAATCTCAAAAGCAAACACTCAACAAGATATCCAAACCAATAGTCATGCTAACTAAATTTAAATGCAATGTAAAGAATTAAACCTTGCTAAGACATTCACAATGAATGATATATTATGTTTTAAACAAATATGAAGATACAAAACTGCTCCAATTGCATTAAGAGATGGTACTTCAAGCCCAAAAAGTTCCTCATTTTTCACCTGTGGTATGAAAGGATCTTTGTAAATGCCAAGTAATCGGATGACCATTGAGGTACTTAATGGAAGTGTTTTTTTAAAATGGAAATGTTTTAAAACTTTAATAGTATAATTGGATGGATAAATGAATATCTCATCTTCTACCTGTTCATTTTGTAATCAAAGGCAAAATTTTGCTTTTCCAAAATCCTTGATCTCAAATTCTCCTTTTAAATATTCAATGGCTTCGAAAATCTTTACAGGTGTTCCAATAAGATTCAAAGATCCTTTTCAAATAATGAGCACTGTAAATTGCATGTACAAGTTTACGCCTTCATAGCCATTATGCCCATCGCCATTGACCATCAAAACATTAAGTCACGTACACCATCTTTTAGACCTTGAGAACGAGAGAGAGAGATAGGTTTGTTATTAAGTCAAATAATTTATTACTAAGTCACAATGAAACAAGTAATGGGGATGATGATGATGATAAATATTCGGGAAAATAGAAAAAACAAAATAAAAACCTACATCTTAGGTAATGTATATCATCTAGGAATTGGTTTAGACAAAAAATCCACTGTCGTCCAACGGTTAGGATGTCTGGCTTTCACCCAGGAGACCCGGGTTTGTTTCCCAGCAACGGAAAGAGTAGAATTTTATTGAAACTCAAAATAGAAAATTGAATGCAAGGTAGAGAGATTGATCTTATTTTCTCTATTGTTTTTGTGTGTACAAGTGAAATTATATGGAAGGTCTATATGTAGACATTTGAAAGAAATATAAATAGTTGTGCTCATTAAGTATGGCAACTTACAAATTAAGAGTAACCAGAAATTAAGAGTAACCGAACATCCCAAAAATCTCAAAAGCTAAGAATCATGAAGAAATCCAAAAGCCGAGAGTCATTCTAATACAAATTAAATATGGATGACTTGGAACATATATTAAATATTTTATGGATATCCATCCAAATTCTCTAAAATTGATAACACTCACACTTGGATGTTCATTAGATATAGAATATATCTTGCTTAAAATCTTACTAGGAATAAACCCAGCGGCATAAAATACTAGTGATGAAAAAAGAATACCATTTTTAAAATGTTTGATAAAGTACTTATTCCCCCTGTTGGGAATATCCAATCAACATTTGTTTTAGAATTATTAGAATAGAAAAAACCAAAATCTGTCGTTCCCCTAGAAATATCGAATAATATATTTGACTCCATTCTAATGTCATCATATCAGAGAACAATTATCTCTTGCTATTACTTTCACAATGAATGATATATTAGGCCTTGTATAATTAGCAAGAAACATAAGTGTTCCAATTACACTGAGATATGATATTTCAGGACCAAGAATCTCTTCATTTTTCTCCTGTGGTCTTAAAGAATCTTTGTCAATGTCAAGTGATCAAATAGCCATTTGAGTATTTAATAGGTGTGTTTTATATATATAGAGATGTTTTAAAACTTTAATAGTATAATTTGATTAATGAATGAATATCCAATCTTCTAGATGTTCAATTTTACAAAATCCTGGATCTCAAATTTTCCTTTTAAATATTCAATGCTCTTAAAAATCTTTTCAGGAATGCCAATAAGATTTCAAGATACTTTGCAAGTAATGAATGCTGCAAATTGCATTGTTTTCCCCTTGGTAGCCATTATCTGCATCACCATTAGCCATCAAAACATTAAGTCAAATACACCATCTTTAAGAGAAAGAGAGAAAGATAGATAAGTTTGTTATTATGTCAAATAATTTGCTATTAAGTCACATACGTACAAATAATAAGAATGATGATGATGTTAAATATTTTGGAAAATATGAAAACTAGAAAAAATAAGCTACAACTTATATAAAGTTTATCATCTAGGAATTGGTTATGATAGTAAATCCATTGTCCTCTATCGGTTAGGATGTCTGGCTTTCATCCAGTAGACCTAGGTTTAATTCTTAACAACGGAAAGAGTAAAATTTTAGTTGAAACTCAAATAAAAAATTCAATGCAATGGAGAGAGATTGATCTAAGAGTAGAATCTTATTTGAAACTTAAAATAGAAAATTGAATGCAATGTATAGAAAATGATCTTATTTTCTTTATTATTTTTGTATGTATGAATGAAATTATAGGAAAGACGAATATATAGTTACTTGAATGAATTATAAATATTCAATCTGAGTATGGCAATTTAAAAATTAAGAGTCATCGAAAAGCCCAAAAGTCTCACAAGCTAATAGTCAACAAGATATTCAAAAGCCAATAGTTATGCTAACTAAAGTTAAATGCACTGTAGAGAATTAAACCTTGCTAAGACATTCATAACAATTGACATATTATGTTTTGTACAATTAGCAAGATACAAAACCGCACCAATTGCAGTAAGAGATGGTAAGTTCAAGACCAAAAGGTTCCTCATTTTTCTCTCGTGATATGAAAGGATCTTTGTGAATGTCAAGTAATCGGATGGCCGTTGAGTTACTTAATGGATGTGTTTTTTCGATATGGAAATGTTTTAAAACTTTAACAATATAATTGGATGGATAAATGAATATCTCATCTTGTACATGCTCATTTTGTAATCAAAGGCAAAATTTAGCTTTCCCAAAATCCTTGATCTCAAATTCTCCTTTTAAATACTCAATGGCTTCGAAAATCTTTTTAGGAGTTACAACAAGATTCAAAGATCCTTTTCAAATAATGTGTACTATAAATTGCATGTACAAGTTTACACCTTTATAGCCATGATCCCCTTTGCCATTGACCATCAAAACATTAAGTTACATACACCATCTATTAGACATTGAGAGCGAGAGAGAGAGAGCTAAGTTTGTTATTAAGTCAAATAATTTATTATTAAGTCACAAAGAAACAAGTAATGGGGATGATGATGATGATGATACACTACAAATAAACACAGATTTAGCGATCAATTTTAGCAACGAATAACTTTCGTCACAAATCTGCAACAAAATTAGCAACAAAAAATGTGATCATCGCAAATCAGTAATGAATTTAGCAACAAAAAAATTTCATCACAAAATTAGCAACAAAAAAAAAATTCGTTGCTAAATCCATGGTTAAATTGCTACGAAAAAAATTTATCGTATAATCAGTCGCTAATTAGTGACAAAAAGTATTTTCCGTCGCTAAATTTACAATGATCACGAACTTTGTCGCTAAATTAGCAACGAATAAATAATTCGTCACTATTTTTCCTGACAAAAAGTGTTTCATCATAGAATTTGCGACAAAAAATATTGTTCATCGTAAATTTTGCAATAAAAAATAATATTCGTCGCAAATTTTACGACGAAAATACATATTTATCATGGAAAATTTGATTATTCGTTACTAAATTTGTTGCTAATCAGTGACAAACACCATATTTGTGGTAAAATTCGTCGTTAATTTGATATCATATTTCAAATTTTATGATTAAATTCCTTCTACGCTCACTTATATATCCTTTTTTAATTGTTCCTATTATTAACATTTTTTGGAGTTAAAAATCGGTTTGAAAGCATAGTGAATCTTAAGATTTTCACCAAACTAATAACTTTTAATAAAAAATAATTCATTCATTTTCTGTTTATATAAAAGAATGATAATTTAGTGTTATCTTTTACTGTGGTAGAGTTGTTTCATATAATGATAAAAATATACATTCATTTTAGTCAAAAACTTATAAATTTGTTTAAGTATTCAATTTATTAAACTAAGTTAAAGGAGGAACATTTGTTCATTAATGATCAACATAATAAATATTTTCTATAATTATGTTTCATTGCTAAATTTAATGAATTTTTTATGGCAAAATTTGTCGCAAACTACAAGTTTCATTGCTAAATTCGTTGCAAATTGTGACAAAAAAAATTGTTTATCACTGATTCAACGAAGAAAAAAATGTTCGTCGCAAACTTTAGCGATGACAAATATTTTTGTTACTAAAATCAGGGACGAACTGGCCCTTTATTGCTGAAATCAGCGACGAAGAAGGCTCTTCTCACTGAAATCAATGATGAAGAAGGCTTTTCATCATTGATTGGCAATGAAGAAGGCTTTTCATCACTGATTGGTGACAAAGGGGGACCTTCATCGCTGATTTCAGCTTTACTTATTTCTGCACTTAGCTTGGATTTCATTATCGAAGAGCTTCTATCTCCTGCTTGGGGTGCTTGAGCCGAATCTGTGAAGAAGAAGATGATGGTGTGTCTCTCTTGCCATCGGATCTGTAGATCAAAGTAAGGTACTCCTCTCTGTCTCTCTCTCTTTCTCTCTCTTTCTTTTCTCTCTCGCGTGCCCAAGGTCGGAGATCTGGGGGTGGTGCCAGATTTGCAAAGAAGAAGGCAGATCTAGTGGCACACCACTAGATCTACGTAATAGGAGGCAGATCCGGCGGTAGCGCCATTGTATCTGCGTTTTATAGGGGGAGGGGGAGCCTCCCTCCCCCTCTTTCGTGGTTGCGCCATGTGGGGGAGAGGCTCCCCCTTCTCGGCTCGACCACAGGGGGGAGGGGCTCCCCTTTCGCGGCTCAGCCGTGGTGGGAGGGTCTCCTCCCTACCGTGGGAGGAGGGGGGAGCCTTGCTCCTCCCCCCTTTGCGGCTCCACAGCAGGGGACCGCTGCAGCTCCCCCTTTGGTGGCTTCGCTGTAGGGGTGGGGGAGCCTCCCCAGTAGTGGCGGTGGTCTGCCGTGGGAGGGGTAATGGGAGTCACTGCAGGTGTTTTTTCTAGGTAAAAAGTTTTTTATTTTTTAAATGTTATTTTGAAAAAACTTAATGTTATAATTTTGTTTTAATAATATCTTAATTATTTATAATTGTTAATGTTGCCTATAGGTTTGCCATTGTCGAACATTTGAAGCTTTAGTTGCTGCTGCTATTGATATCCAAGGCCATTGGAAGAATATTATTTGGTGGTGAGGAACATTTCAACTTATCCGGTGACGAGAAGTAATTTAGAATTTTTGGTAGTGAAAAAGGCAAATATGTTAATGTATATGTTTGTATTATTTTGATTTCAATATTTCCCCCTTCATTTGTGCTTATTATAATAGTATCTAGTGGTTGATTTAATGATGTTACTATTTTATTATCATTTGCTAATTTTTATTTTTTATATAGACTTGAATTTGCTTGTACTAATGGCGTTTCACAAGATTGGATCATATTCTTTTTTTACTAATGGTCTTTCTTCTATAATTCTTTTAATTTATCTTGTATATATTCATCAATTGTTTAAACCAAGTTTTTTTTTATTGAAATTGTTTAAGATAATATTTTTCATTTAAATATTTATAATCAAGTTCTTAATATTTTGTAGTAATATTTATATAATGACTTCGAACTTATGATGGAGTTGGTGAATATGGTGGAGATTCATTGTTTAAGATAATATTTGTAATTGCATCAAAATTTCTCTTTGTTTGTCAACAGTCTCGACTTTATCCTATCGAATTTCATTATCCTCTAGATTCTGAAAGACCTAAAATATTTAAGTACTTGGAACCCCATGTGTTGATATCAAATTAGTTTAAACATTAGTTTAACAATTATGTACAATTTATAATAAATCTCATTTCGATTAGTTTAACAATCAAATATGTTAATATTCAATGTTTAATATTTTATTTGATTATATGATAATATTTAATATTATAATAATATTTTGTAAAATTAGTTTAATATTAATTAATGTTATAATAATATTTAATGTTATAATAATTTTATGTGAAATTAACGTTATAATATTTAATATTTTAATGCATAATTTTATGAGTATATGTGCACTTATAATATTTAATATTTAATATTTTTTAATATGTATATATGTCATGCAAAAAAATATACAAAAATAAAATTAATTGTATTTTATAAGTATGTGTGCACTTATAAGAGGATAAGTGACAAATGACCCCCTTTACACAATCACATATTCTATTAATGTAGCTGTTTATATATTTCATCAATGTAATCCAAGTGAAATTCATGAGGATGATGATGAAAAATTTAATTTTGAGACAGATGATGAGGATGAGGATGAGGATGAGGATGATGATGATAATGATGTTGAAAAATCTAATTTTGAGACAGGTGATAAGGATGAGAATGACAATGAGGTCTTTGATTTTTTATGGCAGATAAGTCTTGTTCTCTTAATATAATAAAAATCTGATATTTATCTTCATATGTGGTAATCTATTTTTGATGGCTGGTAAATTAGTTTAGTGTTAATTTGTAAATTTCGTTACTCAATTTGTTGTTTATTTAGTGCCTTATGCTTAATTTTATATATTTCATTTGCTAATGTACTGTCTTTTTTTTATAGCTCATTAGAAAGGATTTTTTGAAGTATTGGTAGCTTGTTTTCGCATTTAGTTCGTCAATTTAAATATGGTAAGTTTTTTCATGTACTTCATTATGTATCTAATGAACAAATAATTTTTATTTTCTTAATCGTTCTAACATTTATAATTGATAGTTTCGACATGGCGGCTATAGACGGAATAGTGATGGAAGACCACACTCTTTATCATCGTAGTTCGCTTCAACACCTTTCCATTCTCATTCCCCTGCTACTAATGTACCTTCACCATCCCCTTTAGTTGCAACACCTTCCCATTTTCATTCCGTTGCTACTAACGTACCTTCGCCGTCCCCTTCGGTTGCACCTTTGGTGCAACATTCATATGTTGAGAGAAAAGACAGCCGAGAGATGATAGCTCCTTACGGAGATTTGTAAGTATTAAATTTTAAAATTTCATCAGTATTTTTTCTTTTATTTATAAAGCTCTTTTAAGTATTTTATTTATTTACTATTGTTTGTTTGTAATTTTATGATAGATTTAAAAATTCTATACACGTTGTTTATGAGCTCAATAGAATAGTGAATAGCCATTGGGGAGGGGTTTCGATGATTTTCACAAGCATCTCAGTAGAAACAAAAGAGTTACGGTGGAGCAAATTCAAGTTAAGTTATATCATTCAGTTTATCTATGAAACTAAGTTTATAATTTTAATATAACTAATTATTTTTTTCTATTACAGTGACAATTCAATTGGGATGAGACTGAAGAGCTTGAAATAAGAAGATTTTTTTTTGTAAAAAATGCTGTGATCACATCCGAGGAGTATTAAATCATGCAAACACTAACGCAAGGAAGCCAAACTGCATCATCGAGGAGAATTGGGGAAGGATTGTGAGTTTCTAGGATTCCGATAAGAGCAGACGACAGAGTGAATAGAATAAGAAAAATCGAGTTTATAATTTTGGAGAATCATCTGCGACATATGCGGGAGGCTCAATCAATATAGATGAACATAGAAATAGATTGGTAATTTTATTCAAACACTATTTTTTTAATTTAATTCATTTATTTTTAAACTATTTCATTATTTCTAATAGTATTTTTTTAGGTCAAGGAAATGGGAATCGAGCCATTATTCATAGATACTTTCACGCGAACATTTAAAAAAAAAAAAGACGTTGAGCAGGGAGAGAGTTAGAGCAGTCAAGGTATATAATTTTAAAACCTTCAATTGTTTTATAGACATTTTCAATGTTGATTTGAACATATTATGTTGAACCTACCATAACAATATAGGAGGATGAATTAATTGGATTAGTTTCTCCCAAGTTTCTTTTCACTGCTTACTTTATTCATTGATTCCTAATATATAATGTTCTATTTGATTCTTTTCACTGCTTATTAGGAGGATGAATTTATTAGGTTAGTAGGATAACGAAAAATATGTTTTTTATTTGCCTTCATATATATATCTAATCCAGATTATATGAGTTTCTACTATATTGTTATTTTAATTTTTTTTAATTTTTTTTTATGACAAATGCATGAGAGATATGATGAGCTTTTAATGAGAAGTTCGAATGCTAGTAATGATACTGGCTCATCTGAGCCATCCATTGATAGTATAGCTTTATGGCTCGAGGCAACTGGTGGAGCAAAAGGAGGTAGAGTGCTGGAATGGGTTCTTTGAATAGAACTTGCAAAATCGGTCATCCATCTTCTTCCACCCCACCAGTATTAGTGGTAGAAATAATGCAATTGAACCAAGAGGTAAGCCATTTGAAAGACCTACTAGTACAAAGAGATACCGAACTTTATGAGATACGTGAACAATAGAGGCAAAGAGATAAAAATTAAATGAACTTTGCACACAACAGATGCAAAGAGACCATGAATTTAATGAGTTACGTGCAAAACTCATGGAGCATCTTCAGTTAGCGCCCTCTTTAAGTCAGATTCCCCCTTATTTATTTCCTCTTGATAATGCTCGGGATGGTGATGATATATTTGATGATGATGATGATGATGAGGGTGATGGTGATGGCGATGGAGATTGAGATTGCTTGTTGTTATTTGATGGTTACATTTGAACATGATTACTTTGACACATTTTGAGATTGTTGATACTATGATTGTTGATATTTGAACATCTGAATATTGGGATTTGATGTTGTGCTTGTTTTTGATACTACTGTTGTTGTGACTCTTGGTAGTTGCATTATTAGTTGAATTTTTAGTTAATGTCATATGATTAGTTTTCTTTGAATTTTTAGTTGATTGATTTTGTTGGATGGCTAGTTGCATGGATGAGCAGAGATAGTAAAAATTTGATATTGATGATGTTGGATGGTTATTTGATGATACTGTTGGATAAGTAGATACAGAAATAGGTTTTATAAGGAAAAATTGGGGAAATATGCAAATAAAATTAATTTTTGTCACAAAAATCTCAAATTTGTCGCTGATTTTCATGTTCGTCACAAAATTCATCGCTAATTATCCTAAATTCATTGCTAAATTCATTGTGAAATTAATTGTTCATCACTAAATTTGTCACGAAATTAGCGACAAATTTACAGACAAAGTTAATTTGTTACAAAATTTGTGACAAATTTCTTTTCGTAGCAAATTTTGCGACGAAAATTGGCCTCATGGTAAACTTTGTGCCACAATATTTGCAACAAATAATAATTTGTCACAAATTTGTGATGAAACATAATTTGTCACAAAATTTTGCCATGAAAAATTTTTGACGAATATTTTCATTGCCAATTTACGATGAAAAAAATTCGTCGCAAAATTTGTCCCAAATTTTTCAACAAAAAATTTTTTGTGGCTAATATTTGCAATGAATTTGGCGACGAAATTTTATTCATCGCAAAATTTCCGACAGAGATTCAAATTTTTGTCACTAATTTTGGTGACGTCCTGTTAACGATGAATGTTTTTTCATCACTAAATTCGTTGCAAAATAAATTTGCGATGAACTTTTGCAAAATTTTGTCACAAAATTCATCGCAAAAATGCTTTTTTTTGTAGTGATAAATATTCAGGAAAATACAAGAAACAATATAAAAACCTACAACTTAGGTAAAGTTTATCATCTGAGAATTGGTTTAGACAAAAAATATATTGTCATCCACTGGTTAGGATGTCTGGCTTCCACCCAAGAGACTCAAGTTCGATTCTTGGCAACAGAAAGAACAGAATTTTAATTGAAACTCAAAATAGAAAATCGAAGGCAAGGTAGAGAGATTGATCTTATTTTCTCTGTTGTTTTTGTGTGTACAAGTGAAATTATAGGGAAGGTCTGTTTGTCGACATTTGAAAGAAATATAAATAGCCATGATCACAAAAATGTGGCAACTTACAAATTAAGAGTAACCTAACATCCCAAAAATTTGAAAAGCTAAGAATTATCAAGAAATCCAAAATCCAATTGTAATTCTAACACAAATTAAATATGGATGACTTGAAACACATATTAAATATTTTATGGATATCCAACCAAATTCTCTAAAATTTATAATACTCACCCATGGATGTCCATTAGATATAGAATATGTCTAGTTAAAATCTTACTAGGAATAAATCCAGCGGGAAAAAAATAATAGTGATGAAAAAAGAAGACCATTTTCAAAATGTTTGATAGTGTACTTATTCCCCCTGTTGGGAATATTCAATCAACATTTGTTTTAGAATTATTAGAATAGAAAGAACCAAAATTTGTTGTTCCCTTAGAAATATTGAATAATATATTTGACTCCATTCCAATGTCATCATATCAAAGAAGAAATATCTCTTGCTAATACTTTCACAATGAATGATATATTAGGCCTTGTACAATTAGCAAGTAACAAAAGTGCTCCAATTGCACTGAGATATGATATTTCAGAACCAAGAATTTCTTCATTTTTCTCCTATGGCCTTAAAGGGTCTTTGTCAATGTCAAGTCATCAGATAGCCATTCGAGTATTTAATAGGTGTGTTTTATCCATATAAAAATGTTTTAAAACTTTAACACTATAATTTGATTAATGAATGAATATCTCATCTTCTAGATATTCAATTTGTAAATCAATTCAAAATTTTATTTTCCTAAAATCCTGGATCTCAAACTTTCCTTTTAAATATTCAATGGTTTTAAAAATCTCTTCAGGAGTGCCAATAAGATTCCAAGATCCTTTGCAAATAATGAATGCTGCAAATTGCATAGTTTGCCCCTTGGTAGCCATTATTTGCATTACCATTAGCCATCAAAACATTAAGTCACATACACCATCTTTAAGAGATAGAGAGAAAGAGTGAGAGATAAGTTTGTTATTATGTCAAATAATTTGCTATTAAGTCACATATGTACAAATAATGAGAATAATGATGATGTTAAATATTTGGGAAAAAGCAAAAACAAGAAAAAAAAAGCTATAACTTATATAAAGTTTATCATCTAGGAATTGGTAATGGTAGTAAATCTGTTGTCGTCTAGTAGTCAGGAAGTTTGGCTTTCACCCAGGAGACCCGGGTTCGATTCCTGACAACGGAAAGAGTATAATTTTAGTTAAAACTCAAAATAGAAAATTTGATGCAATGGAGAGAGATTGATCTAAGAGTAAAATCTTATTTCAAATTGAAAATAAAAAATTGAATTCAAAGTACAAGAATGATTTTATTTTCCCTATTGTTTTTGTTTGTACGAATGAAAGTATAGGAAAGATGAATATATAGTTACTCGAAAGGAATTTAAATTGTTAATTTGAGTGTGGCAATTTAAAAGTTAAGAGTCATTGAAAAGCCCAAAAATATCAAAGGCTAATAGGCAACAAGATATCCAAAAGCCAATAGTCGTGCTAACTAAAGTTAAATGCAGTGTAGAGAATTAAACCTTACTAAGACATTCACAATGATTGGCATATTATGTTTTGTACAATTAGCAAGATACAAAACTACTCCAATTGCAGTAAGAGATGACACTTGAAGACCAAAAAGTTCCTCATTTTTCTCCCATAGTATGAAAGGATCTTTGTGAATGTCAAGTAATCGGATAACCGTTAAGGTACTTAATGGATGTGTTTTTTCGATATGGAAATGTTTTAAAACTTTAACAATATAATTGGATGAATGAATGAATATCTCATCTTCTACATGTTAATTTTGTAATCAAAGGCGAAATTTTGCTTTCCCAAAATCCTTGATCTCAAATTCTCCTTTTAAATATTCAACGACTTCGAAAATCTTTTCAGGAGTTCCAATAAGATTCAAAGATCCTTTTCAAATAATGAGTACTGTGAATTGCATGTACAAGTTTACACCTTCATAGCCATGATCGCCATCGCCATTGACCATCAAAACATCAAGTCACATATATCATCTGTTAGACATTGAGAGCGAGAAAGAGAGAGATAAGTCAAATAATTTATTATTAAGTCACAAAGAAACAAGTAATGGGGATGATGATGATGATAAATATTAGGGAAAATACAAGAAACAATATAAAAACCTACAATTAGGTAAAATTTATGATCTGGCAATTGGTTTTGATAAAAAATCCGTTGTCGTCCAGCGGTTAGGATGTCTGGCTTTCACCCAGGAGACCCGGGTTCGATTCCCGGCAACGGAAAGAGTAGAATTTTAATTGAAACTCAAAATATAAAATTGAATGCAACGTAGAGAGATTGATCTTATTTTCTTTGTTGTTTTTGTGTGTACAAGTGAAATTATTGGGAAGGTCTGTATGTAGACATTTGAAAGAAATATAAATAGCCGTGCACATTAGGTGTGGCAAATTACAAATTAAGAGTAACCCAACATCCCAAAAATCCGAAAAGCTAAGAATCATCAAGAAATCCAAAATCCAATTGTCATTTTAACACAAATTAAATATGGATGACTTGAAACATATATTAAATATTTTATGGATATCCATCCAAATTCTCTAAAATTTATAACACTCACCCTTGGATGTCCATTAGATATAGAATATGTCTAGTTAAAATCTTACTAGGAATAAATCCAGCGGGAAAAAAATACTAGTGATGAAAAAAGAATACCATTTTCAAAATGTTTGATAGTGTACTTATTCCCCCTGTTGGGAATATTCAATCAACATTTGTTTTAGAATTATTAGAATAGAAAGAACCAAAATTTGTTGTTCCCTTAGAAATATCGAATAATATATTTGACTCCATTCCAATGTCATCATATCAAAATAGAATTATCTCTTGCTAATACTTTCTCAACGAATGATATATTAGGTCCTGTACAATTAGCAAGAAACATAAGTACTCCAATTGCACTCGATATAATATTTTAGGACTAAGAATTTCTTCATTTTTCTCCTGTGGTCTTAAAGTATCTTTGTCAATGTCAAGTCATTGGATAGCCATTCGAGTATTTAATAGGTGTTTTTATCCATATAGAAATATTTTAAAACTTTAACAGTATAATTTGATTAATGAATGAATATCTCATCTTCTAGATGTTCAATTTGTAAACCAATTCAAAATTTTATTTTCCCAAAATCCTAGATCTCAAATTTTCCTTTTAAATATACAATGGTTTTAAAAATCTCTTCAGGAGTGCCAATAAGGTTCCATGTTCCTTTGCAAATAATGAACGCTGCAAATTGCATTGTTTGCCCCTTTGTAGCCATTATCCGTATCACCATTAGCCATCAAAGCATTAAGTCACATACTCCATCTTTAAGAGATAGAACGAAAGAGTGAGAGAAAAGTTTATTATTATGTCAAATAATTTGCTATTAAGTCATATATGTACAAATAATGAGAATGATGATGATGTTAAATATTTGGGAATATGCGAAAACAAGAACAAAAAAAAGCTACAACATATATAAAGTGTATTATCTAGGAATTGGTTATGATAGTAAATCTGTTGTCTTCCAGCGGTCAGGATGTCTGGCTTTCACCCAGGAGACCCGGGTTCGATTCTTGACAACAAAAAGGGTAAAATTTTAGTTGAAACTCAAAATAGAAAATTTAATGCAATGGAGAGAGATTGATCTAAGATTAGAATCTTGTTTGAAACTCAAAATAAAAAATTGAATTCAATGTACGAAACTGATTTTATTTTCTCTATTGTTTTTGTTTGTACAAAAAATATTATAGGAAAGCCGAATATATAGTTACTTGAAAGAAATATTAATTGTCAATCTAAGTGTGGCAATTTAAAAATTAAGAGTCATTGAAAAGCCTAAAAGTCTCAAAAGCTAACAGTCAACAAGATATCCAAAAGCCAATAGTCATGCTAACTAAAGTTAAATGCAATGTTGAGAATTAAACCTTGCTAAGATATTCACAACGATTGATATATTATGTTTTGTACAATTAGCAAGATGCAAAACTACTCCAATTGTAGTAAGAGATGGTACCTGAAAACCAAAAAGTTTCTCATTTTTCTCCCATGGTATGAAAGGATCTTTGTGAATGTCAAGTAATCGGATGACCATTGAGGTACTTAATGTAACACCGACACTAGGGTGTTCGAATATTCTTTCCGTTTTTGAATTTAATAAAATGATCCTCAATGTATATATATATATAGAAAATAATTAATTTTATTGATTTCGGTTTTGAGGTTTTTAAATTTAATTTTTGGTATATTTTAAATACCGTTTCTGGGAATTTTAAAATAAAGTTAGTATAACTATATATATATATATGTAAATAATTATTTATTTATTAAGTTATTTATTTATTTACTCACTTAGCGAGTTAGAAAATCTATTTATATATAAAAAAAATATATATAATAATAATTATAATAATAATAATAATAGTAAAAAAAAAATAATAATAATAGAAATTAAGGCTTAAGCCCTAATTTCTCTCTCTCTTCCCCTCTTTCTCTCCCTCGCCGCCTCTCCCTCTCCCGCGACCATTCCCTCCCCATGTTCATCTACCATCCTCCTCCGAGAGGCGTCACACGCTATTCTCTCTCGTCTCTCTACCTCTCTCTCCTTTCCTCACCGCGAGTCTCCTCCTGTGATACACCACCCACGGCCATCCAACCACCGATCACTTCTCTCTCAACCTCGCATAGTCTCTCCCGCTTATGAGGGGCCTGAGTTGCGCAGCGCGAGGGGGCTCCTGCGTGCTCGGGTCTCGATAGCCCCTTCTGCTTTTACCTGAAGGCCTGAAAGCCAAGTCAACCGTGCGGTGTTCACGCATAGGTCTTGGACAGAGTTGTAGGCCAACGATAGGGTTGTGGAAACCCGTAGGTGAGGGATTTCTACCTGATTTAGTTAATTGAATGTATTTAGGGTAAATTAGGATAAAAAGTGTTGTATATGTGTAGGATGTATGTTAGATTCGATTTTATAATGCTTTAAAGTGAAATTATATGTGATTATTAAGGCTAAGTATAGAATTTTAAATGAATTGAGTTGTTCTAGATGATAGAATCGTATTGACTTGATTTGAATGATTGCTCTTAGAGTTTAATTTGACGAATGCACGAAAATAGTCTAATTTGGGATTTAAGTTTAAGAATTTATGCAGTCTTTTTAATTATAAGTTGTCCTGCATATAGGAAATCAAAATACTATTTCTGTATGATGAAAATAGGCTTCAATACCTTTAAAATGACATATGGGTTGAAGAAATCGGATGAGAATTGAAAAGTGTATGAATTTTCAAAGATTTTTCTAATTTATAGGGAATTTATGTCTTTAGACTTGTTTTCGATTTTGAACGATTTTAGATTTGAATTTAGCTTGATTTTGATTTGGTTATTTACTTATAAATGGAATGAAAATTGATGACATTAGAGTTTATTCAAAAATTGGAGAATTAAGGTTTGTACAAACTTAGGGAAAACGATAAACCCTAAGATTAATTGAAAATTTGATGATTATTGTGATAATTTGATTAGGTTGATCTATTTGGAGACTCGAGGAGTCGAGTTTGGTTTCATTGTGGAAATAGGGAGTGACCACCCTCTCTGGAATGTGAGTGGGACCCTAATCTCTTGCATGAAATGGTGAAAATCTGATTTTACAGTGTTTTAAATCAGAACATGCTTTGATATGCATTGATTCGACGTGTGATATTAAATCTCAAAATCTGTTTTGTGACTATTGGAGTGTCGTACTTATGTTTTCTACGATTATGCATCCATGTTTGAAATGAAATGAAATTGTAACATGATTTGAGAAATGGAATGTTTTCTATACTACCATTGCATCGGTTATTGATTTGAAATGATTTTGATGAAATGTATTTGGCACACGTATTTGAAATGTTTTGATGAGCGAGGGGGGGGTGCCCACTTGTGATGAGATACTATGATGATGACATTGATGATTCCGAAGGGGGGCTTTGTAGGGCACGAGTTGCCGGATACGCTTTCGGGGGAGGTATCCCAAATGTCCGTTATATAATCATAGGCACGAACGGTTGAACCCTCGTCGGGGAGGACGTGTGTGGCGCCACCGCCAGTACGGGGGTGACCTATTGACCAGCCGGGTTATATATTTCGTAGGCACGAACGGTTGAACCCACATCGGGGAGGACGGTGTGACGCCACCGTACCGGGGGGGGTGACCTATTTGACGGGGTAAGCAAGGAGCTAAGCCCCCCGCCAACGTCGGGGGAGAAGCTACTTTTGAAACACTTTGCATGATAACCTGCCCCGGTCATGGTTGACCTTGCGGGATCCTTTCCCTCTATGATATACTTGATTTTTAAATGGATGCATATATGTATGATATCGTGTGATTGGATAAATGAGATCATTTTCTGGAACATATCATGATTTATTGCGAAACTTGAGTTATTGTTTACGAATGATATTATTTGACACTCCAATATTCACCCACACTATTAATACTTGAGATTAATCCCCTCACTCACTGAGTATCCTCCCATAGATACTCACCCCTCTTCTTTCCTCCCCCAGACAGGATTTTGTGTTGGAGTGACATTTCAGAGTGTAGAGCTTGGGTGTACTTGACGTTCAGGACGGTGAGATCAAAGTTTAAATTTAAAAGATGAATTTCATATTTTATTGTCGACCCTGCGTGGTCTTGTTGAGGTCCGTAGTCGACCGTGTACTTAATTTGGGATGACTGTAAAATTTATGTATATTTATTTGCGAAACTCTCTTATTTCATTTGCATTGAGGCGATTGTATGTATTTGAGTGTTACTTGGGAAATTTGTTAGACATTTGTATAAATTTAGGTCCGCACAATGTGGAGGCTGCTCATGCTCTAGTTGGGCATGACAGTAGAGGTCGGTGGCTAGGATTGTTGATAGATTTTTTTATATAGCCTTGCGTTGTTCTGGATGTCGGCTATGGGTGTTGTTGGTTTTGGAGAGGCCGGGATGGCCATTTGTTTTATTTTCAGGTTGATTTTGAATTTTTCAGGTTTAAACAGGTTTAATTGTACATGGGAGACCTCCAATTTATGGGGATGTTCTGCTCGATTTTCTGTAGAAATACAGCCGGCATCCAGGGCAACGGGCGGCTGTTCACGATTCCTGGTTCGGGGCGTGACACTTAATAGATGTGTTTTTCTTATATGGAAATGCTTTAAAACTTTAACAATATAATTGGATGGATGAATGAATATCTCATCTTCTACATGTTCATTTTGTAATCAAAGGCAAAATTTTGCGTTTTCAAAATCCTTGATCTCAAATTCTCCTTTTAAATATTCAACAGCTTCGAAAATCTTTTTAGGAGTTCCAATAAGATTCAAAGATCCTTTTCAAATAATGAGTACTATAAATTGCATGTACAAGTTTACACCTTCATAGCCATGATCGCCATCGCCATAGACCATCAAAACATCAAGTCACATATATCATCTGTTAGACATTGAGAGCGAGAAAGAGAGAGATAAGTCAAATAATTTATTATTAAGTCACAAAGAAACAAGTAATGGGGATGATGATGATAATAAATATTAGGGAAAATACAAGAAACAATATAAAAACCTACAATTAGGTAAAATTTATGATCTGGCAATTGGTTTTGATAAAAAATCCGTTGTCGTCCAGCGGTTAGGATGTCTGGCTTTCACCCAGGAGACCCGGGTTCGATTCCCGGCAACGGAAAGAGTAGAATTTTAATTGAAACTCAAAATATAAAATTGAATGCAACGTAGAGAGATTGATCTTATTTTCTTTGTTGTTTTTGTGTGTACAAGTGAAATTATTGGGAAGGTCTGTATGTAGACATTTGAAAGAAATATAAATAGCCGTGCACATTAGGTGTGACAAATTACAAATTAAGAGTAACCCAACATCCCAAAAATCCGAAAAGCTAAGAATCATCAAGAAATCCAAAATCCAATTGTCATTTTAACACAAATTAAATATGGATGACTTGAAACATATATTAAATATTTTATGGATATCCATCCAAATTCTCTAAAATTTATAACACTCACCCTTGGATGTCCATTAGATATAGAATATGTCTAGTTAAAATCTTACTAGGAATAAATCCAGCGGGAAAAAAATACTAGTGATGAAAAAAGAATACCATTTTCAAAATGTTTGATAGTGTACTTATTCCCCCTGTTGGGAATATTCAATCAACATTTGTTTTAGAATTATTAGAATAGAAAGAACCAAAATTTGTTGTTCCCTTAGAAATATCGAATAATATATTTGACTCCATTCCAATGTCATCATATCAAAATAGAATTATCTCTTGCTAATACTTTCTCAACGAATGATATATTAGGTCCTGTACAATTAGCAAGAAACATAAGTACTCCAATTGCACTCAGATATAATATTTTAGGACTAAGAATTTCTTCATTTTTCTCCTGTGGTCTTAAAGTATCTTTGTCAATGTCAAGTCATTGGATAGCCATTCGAGTATTTAATAGGTGTTTTTATCCATATAGAAATATTTTAAAACTTTAATAGTATAATTTGATTAATGAATGAATATCTCATCTTCTAGATGTTCAATTTGTAAACCAATTCAAAATTTTATTTTCCCAAAATCCTAGATCTCAAATTTTCCTTTTAAATATACAATGGTTTTAAAAATCTCTTCAGGAGTGCCAATAAGGTTCCATGTTCCTTTGCAAATAATGAACGCTGCAAATTGCATAGTTTGCCCCTTTGTAGCCATTATGCGCATCACCATTAGCCATCAAAACATTAAGTCACATACACCATCTTTAAGAGATAGAACGAAAGAGTGAGAGAAAAGTTTATTATTATGTCAAATAATTTGCTATTAAGTCATATATGTACAAATAATGAGAATGTTGATGATGTTAAATATTTGGGAATATGCGAAAACAAGAAAAAAAAAAAAGCTACAACATATATAAAGTTTATTATCTAGGAATTGGTTATGATAGTAAATCTGTTGTCTTCCAGCGGTCAGGATGTCTGGCTTTCACCCGGAGACCCGGGTTCGATTCTTGACAACGAAAAGGGTAAAATTTTAGTTGAAACTCAAAATAGAAAATTTAATGCAATGGAGAGAGATTGATCTAAGATTAGAATCTTGTTTGAAACTCAAAATAAAAAATTGAATTCAATGTACGAAACTGATTTTATTTTCTCTATTGTTTTTGTTTGTACCAAAAAAATTATATGAAAGACGAATATATAGTTACTTGAAAGAAATATAAATTGTCAATCTAAGTGTGGCAATTTAAAAATTAAGAGTCATTGAAAAGCCTAAAAGTCTCAAAAGCTAACAGTCAACAAGATATCCAAAAGCCAATAGTCATGCTAACTAAAGTTAAATGCAATGTAGAGAATTCAAACTTGCTAAGATATTCACAACGATTGATATATTATGTTTTGTACAATTAGCAAGATGCAAAACTACTCCAATTGTAGTAAGAGATGGTACCTGAAGACCAAAAAGTTTCTCATTTTTCTCCCATGGTATGAAAGGATCTTTGTGAATGTCAAGTAATCGGATGACCATTGAGGTACTTAATAGATGTGTTTTTCCGATATGGAAATGCTTTAAAACTTTAACAATATAATTGGATGGATGAATGAATATCTCATCTTCTACATGTTAATTTTGTAATCAAAGGCAAAATTTTGCGTTTTCAAAATCCTTGATCTCAAATTCTCCTTTTAAATATTCAACAGCTTCGAAAATCTTTTTAGGAGTTCCAATAAGATTCAAAGATCCTTTTCAAATAATGAGTACTATAAATTGCATGTACAAGTTTACACCTTCACAGCCATGATCGCCATCGCCATTGACCATCAAAACATGAAGTCACATATGTCATCGGTTAGACATTGAGAGCGAGAAAGAGAGAGATTAGTCAAATAATTTATTATTAAGTCACAAAGAAACAAGTAATGGGGATGATGATGATAATAAATATTAGGGAAAATACAAGAAACAATATAAAAACCTACAACTTAGGTAAAATTTATCATATGACAATTGGTTTTGATAAAAAATCCGTTGTCGTCCAGCGGTTAGGATGTCTGGCTTTCACCCAGGAGACCCGGGTTCGATTCCCGGCAACGGAAAGAGTAGAATTTTAATTGAAACTCAAAATATAAAATTGAATGCAACGTAGAGAGATTGATCTTATTTTCTTTGTTGTTTTTGTGTGTACAAGTGAAATTATTGGGAAGGTCTGTATGTAGACATTTGAAAGAAATATAAATAGCCGTGCACATTAGGTGTGGCAAATTACAAATTAAGAGTAACCCAACATCCCAAAAATCCGAAAAGCTAAGAATCATCAAGAAATCCAAAAGCCAATTGTCATTTTAACACAAATTAAATATGGATGACTTGAAACATATATTAAATGTTTTATGGATATCCATCCAAATTCTCTAAAATTTATAACACTCACCCTTGGATGTCCATTAGATATAGAATATGTCTAGTTAAAATCTTACTAGGAATAAATCCAGTGGGAAAAAAATACTAGTGATGAAAAAAGAATACCATTTTCAAAATGTTTGATAGTGTACTTATTCCCCCTGTTGGGAATATTCAATCAACATTTGTTTTAGAATTATTAGAATAGAAAGAACCAAAATTTGTTGTTCCCTTAGAAATATCGAATAATATATTTGACTCCATTCCAATGTCATCATATCAAAATAGAATTATCTCTTGCTAATACTTTCACAACGAATGATATATTAGGTCCTGTACAATTAGCAAGAAACATAAGTACTCCAATTGCACTCAGATATAATATTTTAGGACTAAGAATTTCTTCATTTTTCTCCTGTGGTCTTAAATTATCTTTGTCAATGTCAAGTCATTGGATAGCCATTCGAGTATTTAATAGGTGTTTTTATCCATATAGAAATATTTTAAAACTTTAACAGTATAATTTGATTAATGAATGAATATCTCATCTTCTAGATGTTCAATTTGTAAACCAATTCAAAATTTTATTTTCCCAAAATCCTAGATCTCAAATTTTCCTTTTAAATATACAATGGTTTTAAAAATCTCTTCAGGAGTGCCAATAAGATTCCATGTTCCTTTGCAAATAATGAACGCTGCAAATTGCATAGTTTGCCCCTTTGTAGCAATTATCCGTATCACCATTAGCCATCAAAACATTAAGTCACATACACCATCTTTAAGAGATAGAACGAAAGAGTGAGAGAAAAGTTTATTATTATGTCAAATAATTTGCTATTAAGTCATATATGTACAAATAATGAGAATGTTGATGATGTTAAATATTTGGGAATATGCGAAAACAAGAAAAAAAAAAAAAGCTACAACATATATAAAGTTTATTATCTAGGAATTGGTTATGATAGTAAATCTGTTGTCTTCCAGCGGTCAGGATGTCTGGCTTTCACCCAGGAGACCCGGGTTCGATTCTTGACAACGAAAAGGGTAAAATTTTAGTTGAAACTCAAAATAGAAAATTTAATGCATTGGAGAGAGATTGATCTAAGATTAGAATCTTGTTTGAAACTCAAAATAAAAAATTGAATTCAATGTACAAAACTACTTTTATTTTCTCTATTGTTTTTGTTTGTACAAAAAAAATTATAGGAAAGACGAATATATAGTTAACTGAAAGAAATATAATTTGTCAATCTAAGTGTGGCAATTTAAAAATTAAGAGTCATTGAAAAGCCTAAAAGTCTCAAAAGCTAACAGTCAACAAGATATTTAAAAGCCAATAGTCATGCTAACTAAAGTTAAATGCAATGTAGAGAATTAAACCTTGCTAAGATATTCACAACGATTGATATATTATGTTTTGTACAATTAGCAAGATGCAAAACTACTCCAATTGTAGTAAGAGATGGTACCTGAAGACCAAAAAGTTTCTCATTTTTCTCTCATGGTATGAAAGGATCTTTGTGAATGTCAAGTAATCGGATGACCATTGAGGTACTTAATAGATGTGTTTTTCCGATATGGAAATGCTTTAAAACTTTAACAACATAATTGGATGGATGAATGAATATCTCATCTTCTACATGTTCATTTTGTAATCAAAGGCGAAATTTTGCTTTCCCAAAATCCTTGATCTCAAATTCTCCGTTTAAATATTCAACGGCTTCGAAAATCTTTTCAGGAGTTCCAATAAGATTCAAAGATCCTTTTCAAATAATGAGTACTGTGAATTGCATGTACAAGTTTACACCTTCACAGCCATGATTGCCATCGCCATTGACCATCAAAACATCAAGTCACATATATCATCTGTTAGACATTGAGAGCGAGAAAGAGAGAGATTAGTCAAATAATTTATTATTAAGTCACAAAGAAACAAGTAATGGGGATGATGATGATAATAAATATTAGGGAAAATATAAGAAACAATATAAAAACCTACAACTTAGGTAAAATTTATCATCTGGCAATTGGTTTTGATAAAAAATCCGTTGTCGTCCAGTGGTTAGGATGTCTGGCTTTCACCCAGAAGACCCGGGTTCGATTCCCGGCAACGGAAAGAGTAGAATTTTAATTGAAACTCAAAATATAAAATTGAATGCAACGTAGAGAGATTGATCTTATTTTCTTTGTTGTTTTTGTGTGTACAAGTGAAATTATTGGGAAGGTCTGTATGTAGACATTTGAAAGAAATATAAATAGCCGTGCACATTAGGTGTGGCAAATTACAAATTAAGAGTAACCCAACATCCCAAAAATCCGAAAAGCTAAGAATCATCAAGAAATCCAAAATCCAATTGTCATTTTAACACAAATTAAATATGGATGACTTGAAACATATATTAAATATTTTATGGATATCCATCCAAATTCTCTAAAATTTATAACACTCACCCTTGGATGTCCATTAGATATAGAATATGTCTAGTTAAAATCATACTAGGAATAAATCCAGTGGGAAAAAAATACTAGTGATGAAAAAAGAATACCATTTTCAAAATGTTTGATAGTGTACTTATTCCCCCTGTTGGGAATATTCAATCAACATTTGTTTTAGAATTATTAGAATAGAAAGAACCAAAATTTGTTGTTCCCTTAGAAATATCGAATAATATATTTGACTCCATTCCAATGTCATCATATCAAAATAGAATTATCTCTTGCTAATACTTTCACAACGAATGATATATTAGGTCCTGTACAATTAGCAAGAAACATAAGTACTCCAATTGCACTCAGATATAATATTTTAGGACTAAGAATTTCTTCATTTTTCTCCTGTGGTCTTAAATTATCTTTGTCAATGTCAAGTCATTGGATAGCCATTCGAGTATTTAATAGGTGTTTTTATCCATATAGAAATATTTTAAAACTTTAACAGTATAATTTGATTAATGAATGAATATCTCATCTTCTTGATGTTCAATTTGTAAACCAATTCAAAATTTTATTTTCCCAAAATCCTAGATCTCAAATTTTCCTTTTAAATATACAATGGTTTTAAAAATCTCTTCAGGAGTGCCAATAAGATTCCATGTTCCTTTGCAAATAATGAACGCTGCAAATTGCATTGTTTGCCCCTTTGTAGCCATTATCCGTATCACCATTAGCCATCAAAGCATTAAGTCACATACTCCATCTTTAAGAGATAGAACGAAAGAGTGAGAGAAAAGTTTATTATTATGTCAAATAATTTGCTATTAAGTCATATATGTACAAATAATGAGAATGATGATGATGTTAAATATTTGGGAATATGCGAAAACAAGAACAAAAAAAAGCTACAACATATATAAAGTGTATTATCTAGGAATTGGTTATGATAGTAAATCTGTTGTCTTCCAGCGGTCAGGATGTCTGGCTTTCACCCAGGAGACCCGGGTTCGCTTCTTGACAACGAAAAGGGTAAAATTTTAGTTGAAACTCAAAATAGAAAATTTAATGCATTGGAGAGAGATTGATCTAAGATTCGAATCTTGTTTGAAATTCAAAATAAAAAATTGAATTCAATGTACAAAACTACTTTTATTTTCTCTATTGTTTTTTTTTGTACAAAAAAAATTATAGGAAAGACGAATATATAGTTACTTGAAAGAAATATAAATTGTCAATCTAAGTGTGGCAATTTAAAAATTAAGAGTCATTGAAAAGCCTAAAAGTCTCAAAAGCTAACAGTCAACAAGATATCCAAAAGCCAATAGTCATGCTAACTAAAGTTAAATGCAATGTAGAGAATTAAACCTTGCTAAGATATTCACAACGATTGATATATTATGTTTTGTACAATTAGCAAGATGCAAAACTACTCCAATTGTAGTAAGAGATGGTACCTGAAGACCAAAAAGTTTCTCATTTTTCTCCCATGGTATGAAAGGATCTTTGTGAATGTCAAGTAATCGGATGACCATTGAGGTACTTAATAGATGTGTTTTTCCGATATGGAAATGCTTTAAAACTTTAACAATATAATTGGATGGATGAATGAATATCTCATCTTCTACATGTTCATTTTGTAATCAAAGGCAAAATTTTGCTTTCCCAAAATCCTTGATCTCAAATTCTCCTTTTAAATATTCAACAGCTTCGAAAATCTTTTTAGGAGTTCCAATAAGATTCAAAGATCCTTTTCAAATAATGAGTACTATAAATTGCATGTACAAGTTTACACCTTCATAGCCATGATCGCCATCGCCATAGACCATCAAAACATCAAGTCACATATATCATCTGTTAGACATTGAGAGCGAGAAAGAGAGAGATAAGTCAAATAATTTATTATTAAGTCACAAAGAAACAAGTAATGGGGATGATGATGATGATAAATATTAGGGAAAATACAAGAAACAATATAAAAACCTACAATTAGGTAAAATTTATGATCTGGCAATTGGTTTTGATAAAAAATCCGTTGTCGTCCAGCGGTTAGGATGTCTGGCTTTCACCCAGGAGACCCGGGTTCGATTCCCGGCAACGGAAAGAGTAGAATTTTAATTGAAACTCAAAATATAAAATTGAATGCAACGTAGAGAGATTGATCTTATTTTCTTTGTTGTTTTTGTGTGTACAAGTGAAATTATTGGGAAGGTCTGTATGTAGACATTTGAAAGAAATATAAATAGCCGTGCACATTAGGTGTGGCAAATTACAAATTAAGAGTAACCCAACATCCCAAAAATCCGAAAAGCTAAGAATCATCAAGAAATCCAAAATCCAATTGTCATTTTAACACAAATTAAATATGGATGACTTGAAACATATATTAAATATTTTATGGATATCCATCCAAATTCTCTAAAATTTATAACACTCACCCTTGGATGTCCATTAGATATAGAATATGTCTAGTTAAAATCTTACTAGGAATAAATCCAGCGGGAAAAAAATAATAGTGATGAAAAAAGAATACCATTTTCAAAATGTTTGATAGTGTACTTATTCCCCCTGTTGGGAATATTCAATCAACATTTGTTTTAGAATTATTAGAATAGAAAGAACCAAAATTTGTTGTTCCCTTAGAAATATCGAATAATATATTTGACTCCATTCCAATGTCATCATATCAAAATAGAATTATCTCTTGCTAATACTTTCTCAACGAATGATATATTAGGTCCTGTACAATTAGCAAGAGACATAAGTACTCCAATTGCACTCAGATATAATATTTTAGGACTAAGAATTTCTTCATTTTTCTCCTGTGGTCTTAAAGTATCTTTGTCAATGTCAAGTCATTGGATAGCCATTCGAGTATTTAATAGGTGTTTTTATCCATATAGAAATATTTTAAAACTTTAACAGTATAATTTGATTAATGAATGAATATCTCATCTTCTTGATGTTCAATTTGTAAACCAATTCAAAATTTTATTTTCCCAAAATCCTAGATCTCAAATTTTCCTTTTAAATATACAATGGTTTTAAAAATCTCTTCAGGAGTGCCAATAAGATTCCATGTTCCTTTGCAAATAATGAACGCTGCAAATTGCATAGTTTGCCCCCCTTTGTAGCCATTATCCGTATCACCATTAGCCATCAAAACATTAAGTCACATACACCATCTTTAAGAGATAGAACGAAAGAGTGAGAGAAAAGTTTATTATTATGTCAAATAATTTGCTATTAAGTCATATATGTACAAATAATGAGAATGTTGACGATGTTAAATATTTGGGAATATGCGAAAACAAGAAAAAAAAAAAAGCTACAACATATATAAAGTTTATTATCTAGGAATTGGTTATGATAGTAAATCTGTTGTCTTCCAGCGGTCAGGATGTCTGGCTTTCACCCAGGAGACCCGGGTTCGCTTCTTGACAACGAAAAGGGTAAAATTTTAGTTGAAACTCAAAATAGAAAATTTAATGCAATGGAGAGAGATTGATCTAAGATTAGAATCTTGTTTGAAACTCAAAATAAAAAATTGAATTCAATGTACGAAACTGATTTTATTTTCTCTATTGTTTTTGTTTGTACCAAAAAAATTATATGAAAGACGAATATATAGTTACTTGAAAGAAATATAAATTGTCAATCTAAGTGTGGCAATTTAAAAATTAAGAGTCATTGAAAAGCCTAAAAGTCTCAAAAGCTAACAGTCAACAAGATATCCAAAAGCCAATAGTCATGCTAACTAAAGTTAAATGCAATGTAGAGAATTAAACCTTGCTAAGATATTCACAACGATTGATATATTATGTTTTGTACAATTAGCAAGATGCAAAACTACTCCAATTGTAGTAAGAGATGGTACCTGAAGACCAAAAAGTTTCTCATTTTTCTCCCATGGTATGAAAGGATCTTTGTGAATGTCAAGTAATCGGATGACCATTGAGGTACTTAATAGATGTGTTTTTCCGATATGGAAATGCTTTAAAACTTTAACAATATAATTGGATGGATGAATGAATATCTCATCTTCTACATGTTCATTTTGTAATCAAAGGCAAAATTTTGCTTTTTCAAAATCCTTGATCTCAAATTCTCCTTTTAAATATTCAACAGCTTCGAAAATCTTTTTAGGAGTTCCAATAAGATTCAAAGATCCTTTTCAAATAATGAGTACTATAAATTGCATGTACAAGTTTACACCTTCATAGCCATGATCGCCATCGCCATTGACCATCAAAACATTAAGTCACATATATCATCTTTTAGACTTTGAGAGTGAGAGAGGGAGAGATAAGTTTGTTATTAAGTCAAATAATTTATTATTAAGTCACAAAGAAATAAATAATGGGGATGATGATGATAATAAATATTTGGGAAAATACAAGAAACAATATAAAAACCTACAACTTAGGTAAAATTTATGATCTGGCAATTGGTTTTGATAAAAAATCCGTTGTCGTCCAGCGGTTAGGATATCTGGCTTTCACCCAGGAGACCCGGGTTCAATTCCCGGCAACGGAAAGAGTAGAATTTTAATTGAAACTCAAAATATAAAATTGAATGCAACGTAAAGAGATTAATCTTTTTTTTTTTTTTTTTTGTTTTTGTGTGTACAAGTGAAATTATTGGGAAGGTCTGTATGTAGACATTTGAAAGAAATATAAATAACCATGCTCATTAGGTGTGGCAAATTACAAATTAAGAGTAACCCAACATCCCAAAAATCTAAAAAGCTAAGAATCATCAAGAAATGCAAAATCCAATTGTCATTCTAACGCAAATTAAATATGGATGACTTGAAACCTATATTAAATATTTTATGGATATCCATCCAAATTCTCTAAAATTTATAACACTCACCCTTGGATGTCCATTAGATATAGAATATGTCTCGTTAAAATCTTATTAGGAATAAACCTAGCAGGAAAAAAATACTAGTGATGAAAAAAGAATACCATTTTCAAATTCTTTGATAAAGTACTTACTACCTCTATTGGAAATATCCAATCAACATTTGTTTTAGAATTTTTAGAATAGAAAAAGCCAAAATCTATTGGTCCCTTAGAAATATCGAATAATATGTTTGATTCCATTCCAATGTCATCATATAAGAGAAGAATTATCTTTTGCTAATACTTTCGCAACGAATGATATATTAGGCCTTGTATAATTATCATGATATATAAGTGCTCTAACTACGCTAAGATATGGTATTTCTTATTCCTTTTTCTACCATGGTCTAAAAGGATCTTTGCAGTGTCAAGTAATCAGACTACCATTTGGGTATTAAATAGATGTTTTTTGTCGATTTAGAAATGTTTTAAAATCTTAGTTGTATAATTTAATTAATGAATGAATATATCATCTTCTAAATGTTCAATTTGTATGCCAATGCAAAATTTTATCTTTCCACAATTATAAGTCTCAAATTTCTTGTTTAAATATTCAATGGTTTTTAAAATCTTTTTAGGAGTGCCAATAAAATTCCAAGGTCCTTTGTAAATAATGAATGTTGTAAATTGCATAGTTTACCTTGTGTTAGCCATTATCCCCTTCACCATTAGCCATCAAAACATTAAGTGACGTACAACTTATTATTTTTTTTTTTTGAGATAGAGAGAGAGAGAGAAAGAGATAAGTTTGTTATTAAGTCAAATAATTTGTTATTAAGTTGCATACATACAAATAAAGGGAATGACAATGATGATAAATATTTTGGAAAATATAAAAACAAGTAAAAAAATACAACTTATATAAATTTTATCATCTAGGAATTGGTTTTGACAACAAATCCATTGTCATCAAGCGATTTGGATGTCTGGCTTTCACCCAGGAGACCCTAGTTTGATTCTTGGCAACAGAAGAAGTAGAATTTTAGTTAAAACCCCAAATAGAAAATTAAATGCAATATAAAGAGAATGATCTAAGTGTAGAATCTTAATTGAAACTCAAAATAAAAAATTAAATGCAATATAAAGATAATGATCTAAGTGTAGAATCTTAATTGACACTCGAAATAGAAAATTAAATGAAATGTAGAGACATTGATCTTATTTTCTCTATTGTTTTTTTTTTTTTTTGTGTACAAATGAAATTATAGGGAAATCCTATTTATAGGCACCTGAAAGGGATATAAATAATTGCCCTGATTATGGCAATTTAAAAATTAAGAGACACCCAAAAACCCAAAAATCTCAAATGCTAAGAGTCAACAAGAAATCTAAAAGCTAATAGTCATTCTAACTTAAGTTAAATGCAATGTAGAGAATTAAACCTTGCTAATACATTCACAGTGAATGATATATT
The DNA here is from genome assembly GCA_037126225.1 of Dillenia turbinata. Taxonomy (NCBI): domain Eukaryota; kingdom Viridiplantae; phylum Streptophyta; class Magnoliopsida; order Dilleniales; family Dilleniaceae; genus Dillenia; species Dillenia turbinata. Next base: position 12,294,154 of record JBAMMX010000024.1, read on the forward strand.
ATGTTTTGTACAATTGGTAAGATACAAAACCGCTCCAATTGCATTAAGAGATGGTACTTGAGGACCAAAAAGATCTTTATTTTTCTCCGGTGTTATGAAAGGATCTTTGTCACTGTCAACTAATCGGATGACCATTGAGGTATCAATGGATGTCTTTTTTACATATAGAAATGTTTTAAAACTTTTACAATATAATTGGATTGATGAATGACTATTTCTTCTTTTACATGTTTAAAACGAAGGCAAAATTTTGCTTTTCCAAAATCCTTGATCTCAAATATTCCTTTTAAATATTCGATGGCTTTGAAAATCTCTTCAAGAGTTCCAAAAAGATTCAAAGATCAATTGTAAATAATCAGTACTATAAATTCTATGTACAAGTTTACACCTTGATAGCCATTATCCCCATCACCATTAACCATCGAAACATTAAGTCACATACACCATCTTAGAGAGAGAGAGAGAGAGAGAGAGAGAGAGAGAGAGAGAGATACGTTTGTTATTAAATCAAATACTTTGTTATTAAGTCGCGTACAAATAATGGGGATGTTGATGATGATAAATTTTCAGGAAAATACAAAAACAATATAAAACCCTATAACTTTGATAAAGTTTATCATCTAGGAATTGGTTTTAGCAACAAATCCATTGTTGTCCAATGGTTAAGATGTCTAAATTTCACTCAGATGACTCGTGTTGGATTCCTAGCTGTGGAAAGAGCAGAATTTTAATTGAAACTCAAAATAAAAAATTAAATGCAATGTAGAGAGATTGATGTTTTTTTCTATATTGTTTTGTGTGCAAATGAAATTATGGGTGGGCCTATATATAGGTATTTGAAAGAAATATCTATATTCACCCTCATTTGGTATTGTAACTTACAAATTAAGAGTCAACCAAAACCCAGAAAAATATCAAAAGCTAATAGTTATCAAGAAATCCAAAATTAATAGTCATTCTAACACATGTTAAATTTGTATGACTTAAAACCATATATTAAATATTTTATGGATATCCATCCAAATTCCCTAAAATTTATGACACTCCCCTTTAAATGTCCTTTACACATAGAATATGTCTCGTTAAAACCATACTAGGAATAAATCTGGCGGGAAAAAAAATATTAGTGAAGAAAAAAGAGTACCCTTTTCAAAATGTTTGATAATATACTTACTACCTTGTCGAGAATCTCCCATCAACATTAGTTTTAGATTTATTAGAGTGGAACAAACCAAAATCAGTTGTTCCTTAGAGATATTGAATAATTTGTTTGACTCCATTCCATTGTTATCATTTAGGAGAAGAATTAACTCTTGCTAATACTTTTACAGTAAATGATATATTAAGTCTTGTACAAATAAAAAGATAGATAAATAAACCAATTGCACTAAGTTATGGTACTTCAGGACCAACAAATTCTATATCTTTCTCCCATGGTCTGAAAGGATATCCATCCAAATTGCACAGTTTACCCCTTGGTAGCGATAATCCCCATCCCCATTAGCCATCAAAACATTAAGTCACATACACCATCTTTTAGAGATAGAGAGAATGAGAGAGAGAGAGAGAGAGAGAGAGAGAGAGAGAGAGATAAGTATGTTTTTAAGACAAATAATTTGTTATTAAGTCACATACTTACGAATAACGGGAATGATATATGAAACCAAGAAAAAAATTGTTCACAAATAAGGTTTTGATATTGATCAAATTTAAATTAAATTTAAGTGGGAAAACACATTTTGGAGTTAATGAGAAATTATTTGAAAATTGGGCAAAAAAAATTTAGCTAAGTATAATCTACAAACAGTCAACCGAAGAAGCCCAAACGATTGACCACTTGAGCTACAGTGGTCCACTGCAAGCCTATGAGGTAAACTGCAAGCACCTTATGTGCTCACATGACTAGTGCCTGTGCAGCTTACCGCGTATACAGGAACGGCTTACCATGCACATTGCACAGCCAGCCACAAGCATGTGATTTTTTTTGGATCATTTGTTTTTCACAACATTCTCTTTCTCCTTTATATGTCATGCTCAAGACAAAATCTCACTCTCACTCTTCAAAGACTCTTTAACATAATCTAAACCACCTCACACCGCTTTCTCTCTCCACGCATATTAATGTCCAAAAGCTTCTCTCTCTCTCTCTCACTCTCTAACCCCTTCCCTTTCACTCTAAATCATCTCTCTCTCTATTTATTTAGTCATCTTTATTTATTTACCCATTTGCCATCTCTATTTATTTACCCATTTGCCATTTTTATTTGTTTACCCATTTTCCATCTCTATTTATTTACCCATTTGCCATGCTCTCTCTCTCTCTATCAATTCAACTCCATGTCTCTCTCAAGGTGGCCAACCACTTGCCTGCACAGGCTATTGTGCAATCAAGGCACGGTCTATCGCATGCCTGTGTGGGCTCCCACGCAAACAAGGCATGGTCTATCGTGCACTTGTGCGGGCAACCGTGCAAACAAGTCGCGGCCTACCGCACGATTACACTGGCTACTGCGCAAGTAGGCCGCACACTACTATAAGTAGGTGTGGGCTACCGTGCATTCCCATATGGTATACCATGAGCACAATACGCTCAAACGGTTAAACCAGTGGTGCCCCCATGGCCTACCACAAACTCAAGCTATGAACCGCTTAACACAAGCGATCAACTGTAAATAACTTAGGATGCGCAAGTAGTGAATTGCAAAACATGAGTGGCTAGCCGACAGTACTCGAATGGTGAACTGCTAGGCATAAGCAGCCAGTCATCTATGTTCATTAAGTCAATCGATAATTTAAGCAATAAACCACCAAACCTTATAAGAAACCAAGTACTCCACCAATAGTCTACCGAAGTTCATATATGGCTGACAGAAACATTTCATATTCAAGAATTTGGCTAATCTTGGTCAACCATTTATACAGGGACATTTTAAGAAAGAAACAATGTGTACGTTGAAAATATTGATTAACTGGCTTCAAAACTGATGACATGGACCAATCAAATTTCTTAATTTCAAATTAAAGGTCATCATGCTCCATTATTTTGAAAGATCTCATATTTGTCAAGCTAACCTTCCTATTGCAATAAAAAAGAGCTTTGAATTTTTGTAAGATAAGATTTGCTTGATGAAAAGAAGTAACAAGCTGCTTTAAGGACAATAATGGGCAAAACCATTAAATAAGAAGCAGTCAAAATCTTTAATTGAGAAAGGTGAAGGGCGTTTAATTTTGAACGTTCAAATTCACCTACTACTCAATGACATTGTTAAAAAAGAGCTTTAAATGTCAGAGCAGTGAAGAACAAAAAGAGAGATAAAGAAGAAGAACAACTACTACCAACAAAATAGAATCTCATTGAATACTTTAAACATTTGAAAACATACTTGCATTAAAATCTCTATAATCTTATTGTGTGCATCATTTATAGAGCTTTGATTTCTACACATCTGAGGATTAGCCTCACTCTGTAATATTCTATGAGCGTTTATTTCCTTACATTCGAGGACTAGCCTCAAACTCTGTAATAGTCTAAGCTTAACTTTATTACAATCCGAGGATTAGCCTCACTCATTGTAACACCCCTGTCTTCAAGAGAAGTCTGTAGATTGTGTGGGATCCACGATTTAGATTTTGAGAGATAAAGTATTTCATGAAGAAATACTAATTGTAAAGGTTTCACTTGCACTTACGAAGAAAGTGGCATGTACTATTTATGAAAATAATGAATAATTCAGGAGGGTTACCTAGGAGTGGATGTGCACTGGGGTTGGTGGAACCACTATAAAATTTCTATATCTGATTACTTCTTTTCTTTTAGTTTGCTTAATTTGTTTCTTCAGATTTAATTACTCAAAAATCATAAAAATTAAGAAAACAACTATTCACCCCCTCTAGCTATTTTACAAAAACCTTAAACTTATATAAAGTTTATCATCTAGGAATTGGTTTTAACAGTAAATTCATTGTCGTCTAGAAGTTAGGATGTCAGGTTTTCATCTAGGAGATCTGGGTTCCATTCTTGACAATGGAAAGAGTATAATTTTAATTGAAACTCAAAATAGAAAGTTGAAAGCAATGTAGAGAGATTGATCTAAGAGTATGAAGAACTTAGATTTAACAACCTAGTAGGATTGAATAGATTGTTTGGCACTAAATGGTTTTTTGAAAAGCTTTTGATAAAAATTATAGAAGAGAGAGAGAAGAATGCTAGACACAGTATTTATAGTGGTTTTACCAACTTGGTGTACATCCATTCTCAGGCTTCATTTGGAGTTTCTAATCCACAATTTGACTCATAAATAGTACAAACAACTAGTTTCAATAGGTTTTAGTCACACCTTACAAATATTGCTCATAAAATGTTTATACTAGCTTTCACAGTGCTAGCAAACCGTAACCTTTCTCTGGTTCTCACTATACCCAGACCAAGAAGAGCCTTTCTTCTTGGTCTATTACAAGTTTGAGACTAGAGAATATGATTACAAACTTGTGCCTTTAAGCTCTGATATGATCTTTACAGCTCATGACAAAATACAACCTAAGAGAATTAAAGAATAGAAGATCAAGTACACTTAATGCTTAATAAATGTTTTAAGACTTCCAAAATATTATTTGATTTTCAAAGCTGGTTGTATTAATAGCCTCTCATAATATTCTGACCTTTGAAGCTTATTTAACATTGAGAAATAGCCGTTGGAGGTTGTTGAGGGCTTATTAAATGCTTAAATTGCTTTTTGAAAATTAGCTGGTACTCACAAGTGAGTCGACTACTGTATTTTGCAAGTCGACTACCTTTTGAATTTTGCCTTTGTTGCACTTTGTGTGAGTCGATTGCCAACATCCTTTAAGTGTTGATGCCCCTCTCCATATGTAGTTGTTTTTTCCTCAGCACTTGGAGTGAGTTGACTGCCTCTCTTCTACAAGTCGACTGCTTCTTTAGCCTTGGTTAGATCTCAGGCTTGAACAGTATTTAGTGTCAATGCCTCTAAGTTCAAGTGTCGACACCCACTCTTTTATATATCGAGGTAGTCAACTTATGTATTTTGATGAGTCAACTTGGTACCTGATTCTGCTTGAGTTTGTGTGCTTTATGCATATCAGGATAGCTTAGTGCATGTGGCATGGTGCATTGGGCTTAAAGTATGTGTGATATGACATTATGCACAAGGGTTGCTCATGTCCTTGGACTTGTGAAGTGTTCTGTGTAGAGTAACCTTTGTGCAAGTCGACTATTGCTCATTGGTAATCAACTTGCCCATGTTTTACATTTGGTTGTGTTGACACCCAAACATCATGTTGTCGGCATCTTACTTCAACACTTAGAATATTTCTAAGTTAAGATCTTTTGAGTCAACTAGGGTGAAACTATAACTTGACTTGGCCATTTGCTTAATGCAATCATTTGTGTTATGGCCTAATGTAATAGCTTGTAGCATATGGCTTGTGGCATAATTATGCTCGTGTCATGTTCATATGATCTTAGTGACCTGCTCGTGCCATGCTAATGCTATAAGCTCATGCCACACTCAAGCTATGCTAATGCCAAACTCATACATTACACTAAGTGCTTAGTATTTGAGTCAACTGCTAGTATGGTGCAAGTTGACTAGGCTATTTGTCTTATGAGTTATGCTATGTCCTTAGATTGGTAGTGTCGACACCTCAACCTTCAAGTATCGACACCCGTGCTTGTGCTCACTTATTTTATATGCATTATGCATATGCAAGATGGCTCAGTACATGTGGCATGGTGTATTGGGTTTAAATTATATATCATATGGCATTATGCACTAGGATTGCTCACATCCTCAGGCTCATGAAGTGTTTTATGCAGAGCAAACTTTGTACAAGTCGACTATTGCTCATTGGTAGTCGACTTGCCTATGTTTTACATATGGGAGCGTCGACACCCAAACATCATGGTTTCAGCACCTCACCTTAACACTTAAAATTTTTCTAAGTTAAGATCTAGTAAGTCAATTAGGGTGAAACCTCAAGTTAACTTGGCTATTTGCCTAGTGCAATCATATGTGTTATGGCCTAATGTAATGGATTGTGGCATGTGGCTTAAGGCATGCTTATGCTTGTGCCAAACTCATGCATTACACTAAGTGCTCAATGTTTGAGTCCATTGCTAGTATGGTGCAAGTCGACTAGGCTATTTGTTTTAGGAGCTATACTATGTACTTAGCCAGGTAGTGTCGACACCTCAACCTTCAAGTATCGATACCCATGCATGTGTTCACTTAGTTACTCTATGTTTAAAGCAGGTGATTCAACTTGGAGTCCAAAGCAAGTAAACTAGTGCCAACATGTGAGTGTAATGAGGTAAAGTGGCATGTGTCCTGCTTATGCTGTGACATGCATTTGACTCATGGCTTAACATATACCTTGGCATGTGGCATGGCATGTATTGCAGCATATGGCACGCCATGTGCTAAGGTATGTGTTGTGATATGTGTCTTACTGGTTTTAGTGCATATGACAAGCGTCACAACTCATGGTCTGTGTGCAATACCTTTTGTTTTGTCATACTTGGTGAGCTAGCTTGTGTGTTATCCTTGCATGCATGAATTTTTCTATATGTCATGAATGTAAGTCAACTTGAGCTCGTAGTGGGTCGACTATAATATGTCTTATTCTCATTTTGATCGTTATTATTTGATCGTTAGGACTTCAAAAATTAGTTTATATCTTTAAGCTAACTGTGAAAGTCGAGTAATAGTTATGAGGAAGTCAACTTGTGCTAAGTACAGAACTTAACTTTGTTTATGTAGGATAAGCAAGGTGACTAGCATAAGTGAGTCCGCTTGTCCTAAGCTATGAGTTGCCCAAGTGCTTAGAATCAATTCTATACTTGTCTTAACCTACTTAAACTAATCTTTCATTAGTTTAACATATCTTTTTTATAATTAGCGCCCATTAGCTCACCATTTGCTCATCATCAAAACTCATTTTACCAACAATCTTTTCCTTTTTGATGATGATAAAACCTAAACAAATAAAAGATTTTTCTAAGTATTTCTAAGTGGTCATAAGGTTTGGTACTCCCCTTAGTCAATACACCATTGTTTCTATTTTTCTCCCCTTTATGTCATTAACAAAAGGATTATGACTTAAAGGGCAAAAAAAGGCCCAAATTTAAGGTAATTGACCTATTATAGAGGAATCCAATCATTAATTCCCCTTAACTCTATGCCTAGGTCGTTAACCTATGTAGGATGCATTCATGAAGTGTATTTAAATGCAAAGAAAGGTAAGCATGTTCAGAGAATATGAGGCACCAAAGAATAACTTCATAGAATTAATTAAAGGCTTAAATAGCTTAAACAAAGTTCATTATAGCCAAAGCAAAGACAAGCATAGCACAAAAAAAATAATACAGAAAACATGAAACACAAACAGAAGAAGACATTAATCACACATGTAGGATCTAGCTTGGTAGGTGGGTTTCTAGCTCCAAGCAAACTACTTGTCTTCCCTTCTACCCTATCAACCTTTTCTTCCATCCTATTCATCTGCTCTTGCATGTTGCATAGTTCACGTTGTCTCTTAAAGAGTTGATGTTGCACTCCATCATTCATCTGATGCATGAAATGCCAAAGCATATCCATTGTGATTGGTTAAGAGTGGAAAGTATGAGTACCAGCATTTTTTTCATGATGAGCAGTTATGATTGGTGAATGAGGTACACTGGATGAAGGTTGAGTTGAATGGGTAGGTTTAGTGTTTTCAGGAATGTCTGCACCAGTTTCTTTCATTTCTTTACTATGTTCCCTTTCTTCTCCTTTTATCAACACACCATCGATTTTATCCACTTGGCCTTAAGAAGAGAAGAAGCTCCAATACTAATTCTAGAATTAAGTTCAACTCCTATTTCTCGAGACAGGTCTACCTTATATCTATGTAGGATATTTGTGATCATTGAGGAGTAGGGAAGGTTACCAAAATCAGATTTGGCTAAGGTCATCATGTAAAGAGGGAAGGCAAAATGAAGACCAAGATTCTTCTTCTCCATTTTACAAGCCATAATCCAAAGGTCTTCACGAGTTATAGTTGTATGGCTTCCTACCGTAGGACGTAGTACATGAGTGAGGATTAAATGAAGTAACCTCTAATGAAGACCCAGATCTGCAGCCTTAGTACTTGCTATTTCAAAGTTTGGTTCTTAAAAGCTATACTAGCATTGTCCTCCACATGAGTGCTCATGTACTCCTCACATTGATCTCTTGGTATTTATTGTTGCCCCCTAAGCCTACACATTAGTCTAGGAGTTACCACAATCTCATTTCCCTTCCAATAAGTCTTGAAAATACACATCTTGGAAGTCTCTCCAAACTTGATCTCTATCTTTGAGGTGTCAGTAAATCTTCTCTTCAATATATGATATTGTTGATCTAACAACCCAGTCATAAGATATAGTGTTTGGCTTAATCAGGCTTGTGGGGACCACTTCTCTAATGTAATTTTGGTATGGAAAGCCTATACTATCTAGGAAGGCCCAATCTATCATCCTTTCATGTGTGATAGTACGAGAGATAAAGTGTTAATCAAAGAGCTTACTCATTTCTTGGATGGAAAACCATTCTCATCAAAGGAAGATAGGTTCTTTGATCTTGGCATCTTTGATTGATTGTAGGTGATCTTGAGTCTATGTTTCGAAGGACCCTTGTGCATAGAAGAGTCAGCTAGGAGAGAGAGTGTACAAAAGAGAGTGTTTTGTGAGTTTTGGAATGAGTTAAATGAGGATTACCTAAAATAACCTATTTATACCCACGATTATCAATATTGTAAGTCGAGGATTTAACCTAAAGTAACCTATTTATACCCACAATTGTTAATATTGCAAATCGACTCATTCACCCTACTATTTGTAGTTTAAACACCTATTTTCTTAGACTAGTTGACTTATCACCTTTGTCCAGTCGACTTGTCATGTCTAAGGATAGGTATATAGTGATGAGTGTCGACATTCCATCTTTGACGTGTTGATACCAAGTCTTGTTCATGCTATATATTCACTATGTGTTTAAGGGCTAGTGACTTGGTATATCTATCCAGTTGACTTATGGTGTTCAAAGACATCTATGTACAATAGCTAGTATCGATGTGATACCCAGTATTGTTTATCCTAGGTGCAAATGAGCCAGTTGACTTACAATTCATAGCTAGTCGATTACAAGTGCCATGGTGTTTGATCTACCTTAGAGCTATAGTGTTTGGTGTTAACACTTGAAGGTATTGGTGTCGGTACTCACTCTTGTTCATCCTATATAACTATGTGCCAGTTGACTACTTGTCTATAGGTAGTCGACTCATCCAATTTTCTTAGGAGTTTTGAGCCATGAGATCCAACCATTTTCCTCTATCCTCTTGAGGGCAAGTTGACTAGTATTATGAGTAAGTCAACTTGTCATATGAGATTTTCAACAACATGTATTGACAAACAGAAAACTAATATACGATCATACAAAATAATTAAGCAATCACCAATCCTCAAAATTCATCATCCCTAGCTCTCTTCTTAAGCTGTAAAACCTATTTTCATCTAGGGGTTTGGTGAATATGTTGACTATTTGCTTGTCTATTTCAATGTACTCAAGAATTATGTCTCCTTTCAACATATGGTCTTTTATGAAGTGGTGTCTCACTTTAATATGCTTTGTTCTTGAGTGACGGACTAGATTTTTTGTTAAATTGATGGCACAAGTGTTGTCACACCTAATTGGAATGCAATCTAACTCCAATCCATAATCTTTCATCAAATGATTTATCCACAACAACTGAACACAATACTGTCCAACAGCAATATATTCTGTCTCACTGGTTGATATTGCTACACTATTCTGTTTCCTATAAGACTAGGACACTAATATACTTCCAAAATATTGGCATGTGCCACTAGTGCTCTTTCTATCTATTTTGCATATAGCAAAGTCTACATCAGAGTAACCATGAAGCTCAAAGGATGACCTTTTGTCATACCAATGTTAAGCTATGTGTATCCTTAATGTATCTAAGGATTCTTCTCACTACAGACATATGTGATTGCATTGGAGCTAATTGAAATCTTGTACATAAACAAACACTAAAGAGAATATTTGGCTTCGATGTAGTGAGATATAGCAAAGAACCTATCATGTTTCTATATAATTTATAGCACACAAGTTTGCCTTATTTATCCTTGTCCATCTTTATACTGGTGCTCATAGGGGTTGCACTCCCATTGGCTTCTCTTAAGCCAAACTTCTTAATTAACTCCTTAGCAAAGTTAGATTGACAAATGAAAATCCCTTTCTTTATTTTCTTTATCTACAGTCCTAGGAAGTAATTGAGCTCTCCTATCATTCTCATCTCAAATCAGTATGCATGGCCTGAGCAAACTCTTAGCAAAACTTTTCACTAGTGGCTCCAAAGACTTTTTCATCAACATAGATCTGTACTATCAATATTTCTTCGCCTTTTCTCTTGATGAACAAGGTTGTATCAACCTTGTCTCTTTTAAATTCTTTCTTAACCGGAAAGTTGCTTAACCTTTCATACCAAGCTCTTAGAGTTTGCTTCACACCATATAATGCCTTTGATAGTTTATATACATGGTTTGGTTGTTTAGGATGTTCAAAGTCTGGTGGGTGCTTTACATATATAGTTTCCTCAATTTTTTCATTCAAAAATGCACTTTTGACATTCATCTAATACAACTTAAAGTTTATGAAACAAACAAAGGCAAGAAGCATCCTAATTACTTTCAACCTTGCCATAAAGGCATAGGTCTTATCATAGTCTATTCCTTCTTCTTAACTCTATCCTTGTGCTACTAGTTATGCCTTGTTTCTTGTGATTGTTTCATCTTCATCTAACTTGTTTCTAAATGCCCAATTAGTTCCTATGACAATTTGATCTTTATGCCTAGGAATATGGTTCTAGACATCATTTTTCTCAAACTGATTGAGCTCTTTTTGTGTAGATAATATCCAATTCTCATCTCCTAATGCCCCATCAACATTCTTAAGCTCAATTTGTGAGATAAAAGCCACAAACTCACATTGGTTCTGCAGAGTTGATCTTGTTTTAACACCTGAACTTACATAACCTATGATGTTCTCTATATTTAATTATTTTTTAATTATTAGATGTTTGATTTCCTACTCTTTGTGAGTTTTTTTCCTCTTCCTTAGGTTCCTAATCTATCTTAGAAGCTTCCTCATGAGCATTTTTATTCTCTACAGCTTTTGGTTCCTTAATTAGCTCATCCAGTGCTTTATCATCAAAGCTCTTTTTGTTTAAGTTATTATTTTCATCAAATTTTATATGAATTGACTCTTCAACCATCACACTTCAACCATCACAGTCCTCTTGTTATATACCCTATATGCTTTTCTAGAGGTTAAGTATCCTAGAAAAATGACTTTATCACTTTTAGCATCAAACCTCCCTAAAGTGTCCTTGCCATCATTTAACATATAACACTTATATCTAAATACATGGAAGTAGGCTATGCTAGGTCTCTTTCCTTTGCAAAGCTCATATGGAGTTTTTATTTTATTTTATTTTATTTTTTTAAGGATAGGTCTAATTAATGCTCTATTTAAGATGTAACAAGTTGTATTGACAGTCTCTACCTAAAAGTACTTAGGCAAGTTATGCTGATAGAGCATTGTTTTTATCGTCTCCTTTAAGGTTCTATTCTTTCTCTCTATAACCTCATTCTATTGGGATATCCTAGTAGTTAAGAAGTTATGGTCTATGTCATACTCTTCACAAAAGTCCTCCATGGCCTTTTTCTCAAACCCTTTTTCATGATCACTCTTGATGCTCTTGATTGAACATCCTTTCTCATTGTGGACTCTCTTACACAACTTAATAAAGGCATTGCTTGCCTCTTCTTTCTTGACTATGAATAGTATACAGATTTACATAGTGTAATCATCTATGATCACAAATCTATAGTGCTTTCCCCCTAGGCTCTGATTTCTAGTTGGTCCAAATAGATATATGTGTAGAAGTTCTAATGGTCTACTAGTTGAAGCTTTATTTTTGGGCTTGAAGGATGATTTGGTTTGCTTGCCCTTCATGCAAGCATCACACAATTTGTCTCTTTCAAATTTAAGTTTGGCCAGGCCTTTCATTATGTTTTTTCTAACTAGTTTCGATATAAGGTCCATGCTTATATGGCCTAACCTTCTATGTCATAGCTAGGCATTGTCATGGTTTACTTTTATGAGACATGCCTCTTTTGAATGTTCCATGTTCTCTAGGTTGAATATATAAATGTTTCCTTGCCTAACACCTCTAAATCTAACCACTTTGTTAGACTTATCTATCACCTTATAACAATCAAAATCAAACATAATAACATAGCTTTACATGGAGCTGACTAATGTTAAGTAAGTTATACTTTAAGCCTTATACTAACAAAACATGCTCAACTTTAGTTAGAGACATACCTATATTTTCAATGCCAATGATTTTTCTTTTTGAGTTGTCTCCAAAGACAACTTTACCTCCACTCCTCTCCTCCAAGCAGCTGAACCTTGTGGCATCTCCTTTTATGTGTTAGGAGTAGCCACCGTCCAGGAACCAAGTGTTTATGGATCCTTTAGCTTTGAAGCATGTCTATGCAAAGAACATTTCAAGTCTTTGGTACCATATCGTTTTGAGTCCAGCATAGTTAGTCAAAGCATTAGTCCTAACTAATTCCTTAGGCACCCATTGCATTATGATTTTCCTTTGAGCAGTGCTTTTGAACCAACATGCATTAGTGCTATGTCCTGTTCTATGACATCGTATGTACCTTAGGTGTTTTGTTAACCTTTTATCCTTGCTTATACCAATTTGTTTCTTAAGCTTACAATGCTCAGCTTTATGCCCTATTTTCATGCATATATGACATCTAGTATTGGCCTTACTAGTCTCTGAGCTGGACACAAAGAAGGTGTAAAGCTTTTTTTGTGTTATAGCAGGGTTATAGCCAAGTCTGGTCATGTCATATACTGTTGTTTTGGCTCCTAGCATTAGATCCAGCTTCTCTTGTCCCTAAGCAAACTTATACAAAAGGGAACTAAGTCGCTGATTCTTTTCCTTTTCTTGTTAAAGTTTATCTTTCAATTTTGATAATCCAGTATCATCATTTTCTGTACAGACATGTATGCTTTTAAGATTTTCTCTTTAGTTTTTAATTTCTTAGCCTCCTCAAACTTAGTCCCAATTTCAAGATACAACATTTTTATCTTGCTTTTGTATATCATTCTCTTCTTTTATTTTTTGATTCTCTATTGCTAGCCAATTCTATTCTTCTTCTAGTTTTGTTAGCATTCTTTTTAAAGTTAAATTTTTCTTGGTTATCTTCCTAAGATTTCAAAGGGATTTTAACAGTGCTTTATGCAATTTATTTGCTGATAACTCCTTCAAAATCTGAAGCATTAGAAAAATCAGAATAGTAAGAACATACCTTTTCTTTCTGGCTTTCCTCCAATGCCATAAAACATAGGTTGGCCTGCTCAGTCTCAGATTCTTCTTCTACAGAGCTGCTACCTCATCATTCTAAGCAACTAATGCTTTCTTCTTTACTTCTTGTCTTTCTTTTCAACTTTGTTAAGTTGAGGATAGTTTGCCTTTATGTACCTAATTTTCTTGCATACATTGCATCAGACCTCCTTTTTCTCTGGCTTTTTGAAACCTACTTTACCCTTGCTCCTTCTCTTTCTCATCATAAATCTTTTGAATTTTATTGTGAGCAAAGCCATGTCTTCCTCATTGCCATACCTTTTCCCTTATCTTTTTTCACTAGACCGTGGCATTTAGCTTCATCTCATATGAGATGAGAGATCTTACTGGTTAATCCATAGTTAGTGTCTCATGATTTTTTGACTCCTCAATAGCAGTGACCTTGGACTCCTAGGATTTTGGTAAACATCTTAAAATATTGTCCACCATATCCTTCTAAGATATACCCTTTCCTGGCAATCTTAATTTATTGGTTGTTGTACTGAAGTGGGTTATTATTTCTCGAACAGACTCTCCATCCTTCATTTTGAAGGCTTCATAATCTTGCTTCACAATTCAGATTTTGTTCTTACACACTTGATCAATCCTTTCATAAGTTACCTCCAGCCTTTCCCATATCTCCTTGGTTTTGATGCCTTATGAGACTTTGTTATATTCATTCTGGCTTAGTGCTAGGCGCAGGAGGTTGACAGCCTTGCAATTTACAAGGTATGCATTCTTTTCTTTTGATGTCATGTCTTTTCATTTTAACCAAAACGCGCACTCCATTTATCTCTTCTGTAGGGAATTTAATTCCCTCTTCGGTTATCTCCTAAACCATTTCATCTTGAGCGATTATAAAGTTGCACATCCTCTGCTTCTAGTAACTGTAATTGTTACCATCGAAGAATGGTGCTCTATTTGTAGAGCATGCTTTATATGGTACACTATCTTCATTCAATGCCACTCTGGATCTTTGATACTAAAGCTGTTAAGATCTTTCCAGCACACCTACTCTGATACCAATTGAAGAATTTAAATTGAACAACCTAGAGGGGAGGGGTAAATAGATTATTAGGTACTTAATCGATTTTTCAAAAACTTTTGACAGAAATTATAGAAGAGATGGAGAAGAATGCTGGACACAATATTTATAGTGGTTTCACCAACTTGGTGTATATCTATTCTTAAACTTTACCTAGAATTTTGAATCCACTATTTGACTCACAAATAGTATAAGCAACTAGATTCAATAGGTCCTAGTCACACCTCACAAGTGTTGCTCACAAAATACTCACACTAGCTTTCACAATGCTAGCAAGCCCTAACCTTTCTTTGGCACTCACTACGCTCAAACTAAGAAGACCCTTCTTAGTCTATTACAAGTTTTAGAGTAGAGAATATGATTACAAACTTGTGTCTTTAAGCTCTGATATGATCTTTACAACTCACGACAAAATACAACCTAAGAGAATTAAAGAATAGAAGATCCAGTACACTTAGTGCTCAATAAATGTTTCAAGAATTCCAAAAGATTATTTGATCTTCAATACACTTAGTTCACACTGTTGAAGCTCATTTAATGTTGAGAAATAGTCATTGGTGGTTGTTAAGAACTCATTAAAAACTCAAATTGCTTTTCTAAAAATTATATGTTAGTTACAAGCAAGTCGACTACTGTCTTTGGCAAGTCAACTTCCTTTTGAATTTTGCTTTTTTTGTTCTTTATATGAGTTGACTGCCAACATGCTTTAAGTTGATTTTTGACCAGCTTTGCTCAGTTCTTTCAACTTGAACAGTGCCCAATGTCGACACCTCTAAGATCAAGTGTCGACACCCCTCTCCATACTTAGCTATTTTTCCCTCAGTATTTGGAGTGAGTCGACTACTTCTTTGGCCTTGGTCAGATCTTAGGCTAGAGCAGTATATAGTGCCAACACCTCTACGTTCAAGTGTCAAGACCCACTCTTTTATGCCTTCTAGCAGTCGACTTACGCATTCTGATGAGTTACTTGGCGCCTGATCTTGTTTGAGTTTATGTGCATTGTGCATATGCAGATGGTGCATTGGGTTTAGAGTATGTTTCATATGGCATTATACACTAGGATTGCTCATGTCTTTAAGCTTGTGAAGTGTTCTGTGTATAGCAAACTTTGTGTAAGTCAACTATTGCTCATTGGCAGTTGACTTGCCCATGTTTTACATATGGGCGTGTTAACATCCAAACATCATGGTTTTGGTACCTTACCTCAACAAAAAAAATTTTTCTATGTTAAGTCTGGTGAGTCAACTAAGGCGAAACCGCAAGTTGACTTGGCCATTTATCTAGTGCGATCATGTGTTATGGTCTAATGCAATGGCTTGTGGCATGTGGCATGTGGCATGTGGCATCTGCTCATGCCATGCTAATGCTTTGCTCGTGCCAAGCTCATATATTACACTAAGCACTCAGTGTTTGAGTCCATTGCAAATATGGTGCAAGTTGACTAGGCTATTTGTCTTATGAGCTATACTATGACTTGAACAAGTTAGTGTTGACACCTATGCACGTGCTCACTTAGTTACTCTATGTTCAAAGTAGGTGAGTCAACTTGGTATTCCTAGCAAGTCGACTGGTGCCAACATATACCTTGGCATGTGGCACGACATGCATTGCAGCATGTGACACACCATATGCTATGGCAAGTGTTGTGATATATGTCTTACTAGTGTTAGGGCTTGTGACATGTGTCACAACTCATGCTTTGTGTGCAATACCTTTTGTTTTGTCGTGCTTGGTGAGCTAGCTTGTGTGTTATCCTTACTTGCATGAATTTTTCTAAGTTTCAAGTGTGTAAATCGACTTGAGCTCATAGTTAGTCGACTCCAATGTGTCGTATTCTCATTTTGACCGCTATTATTCAACCATTTAGACTTCAAAAATTAGTTTATATCTCTAAGCTAACTATGTGAGTTGACTAACAGTTATGAGAAAGTTGACTTGTGCTAAGTGTAAAACTTAACTTTGTCTATGCAGAATAAGCAAGTCGACTAGCATAAGTTGATGACTTGACTTGTCTTAAGTTGTGAGTTGCCTAAGTGTTTTGAATCGATCCTATAACTCACTTAAACTAGACTTTTATTAGTCTAACATGTCTTTTTCATTATTAGCACTCATTAGCTCCCCATTTTCTCATCATCAAAACTCATTTTTCCAATAGAGTAGAATTTTAATTGAAACTCAAAGTAAAAAATTGAATGCAATGGAGAGAGATTGATCTTATTTTTTCTATTGTTTTTGTGTGTACAAATGAAATTATATGAGAAACTTATATATAGGCATTTAAAGAAATATAAATAATTACCCTAAGTGTGGGAACTTAAAAATTAAGAGTTACCTAAAAACTTAAAAGTCTCAAAAGCTAAGAGTCAACAAGAAACCAAAAGCCAGTTGTCATTCTAATTCAAGTTAAATACAATATAGAGAATTAAACCTTGATAATACAATCACAATGAATGACATATTAGGTCTTGCACAATTAGAAAGATACATAACTGCTTTGATTGCAATAAGATATGGTATTTCAAGACCAAAAAGTTCTTCAGTTTCTCCTATGGTATGAAAGGATCTTTGTCATTGTCAAGTAATCGGATGACCATTGAGGTACTTTATGGTTGTGTTTTATCCATATAGAGATGTTCCAAAATTTTAGCAATATATTGTATTGATGAATGGATATCTCAAATTCTCTTTTTAAACATTCAATGATTTTGGAAATCTCTTGAGAAGTTCCAATAAGATTCAAAAATCCTTTGCAAATAATGAGTGCTACAAATTGCATACACAAGTTTACCCCTTGATAGCCATTATCCCCATCGCCATTAGCCATTTAAACATTAAGTCACATATACTATCCTTTGGAGAGAGAGAGAGAGAGAGAGAGTGAGTGATAAGTTTGTTATTAAGTCAAATAATTTGTTATTAACTCTCATACATACAAATAATGGGAATGATGATTATGCTAAATATTCAGAAAAATATGAAAACAAGATAAAAACCTACAACTTAGATAAGGTTTATCATCTAGAAATTGGTTTCGACAATAAATCCGTTGTTGTCTAGTGGTTAGGATGTTCGGCTTTCACCTAGGAGATCCAAGCTCTATTCTTGGCACTGGAAAGAGCAGAGTTTTAATTGAAACTAAAATTAGAAAATTGAATACATTGTAGAGAAATCGATCTTATTTTCTCTATTTTTTGTGTGTACAAATGAAATTATTCCGGAACCTTACATGTAGGCACTTGAAAGAAATATAAATAGTCACCCCATTAGGCATGGCAACATAAAAGTTAAGAGTCACCCAAAATCTCAAATTCCTCAAATGCTAAGAGTCACCATATTGGGGAGCCTTATGTATAGCTACTTGAAAGAAATATAAATAGTCACCTCTATTAGGTGAGGTAACTTAAAAGTCAAGGGTCACCCAAAAAGCCAAATGTCTCAAAAGCTAAGAGTTACCAAAAAAAACCCAAAATCCAATAGTCATTCTAACACATGTTAAATATGTGTAACTTATAAAACATATATTAAATATTTAATGGACATTTATCCAAATTCTCTTAAATTTATAACACTCCCCTTGGATGTCCGTTAGATAGAGAATAGCTCTTGTTAAAATCTTACTAAAAAAAATTCCAACAAGAAAAAAAATCCTAGTATAGGAAAGAGTACACTATTCAATGTGTTTGACAGTGTACTTGCTCTCGATATTGAGAATATCCAATCAGCATTAGTTTTAGAATTATTAGAATAGAACAAGCCAAGATCAGCTATTTCATTGAGATATAAAATAATATGCTTGACTCCATTTCAATGTCATCGTGTAAGCAAAGAATTAAATCTTAAATCTTATTAATACATTAATAGTAAATGATATATTATGTTTTTACAATTAGCGAGATACATAAGTGTTTCAATTTTACTAAAATATGGTACTTCACAACCATGAAATTCTTTATTTTTCTCCCAAGGTACGAAAGGATTTTTGTCAATGTCAAGTGATCGGACGACCCTTGGGGTGTTTAATGGATGTGTTTTATCCATATACAAATGTTTTAAAACTTTAGCAATATAATTTGATTGATGAATGAATATATCATCTCCTTAGACTCAAATTCACCTTTTTAAATGTTCAATGGTTTTTGAAATCTTTTTAGGAGTTCCAATAAAATTCAAATTATCAACGTAACCAACAATGATCACAAAAACTCATTTCAGTTATCTTAATAAAAACATATGGACATATTAGATCATTTGTATAGTTTTCTTTAAACAAATATTCACTTAAACAATTATACCACATTCGCCTAGATTGTTTTAAGCCATACAAAAATTTTTTCAACTAGATTGAGTAATTTTCTTGAACATTTAGATCACATACTTCAGACAATTTAAATTCTTTAGGGATTTTCATGTGATTGTCAATTTTCAATATCCCATATAAGTAAGAAGTAATTACATTCATCAAATGCATTTTGAGTTTTTTATGTACTACTAGGGTCATTTTAGTTTTCTTAATAAAACACAAGAACATATTAGGTCATTTGTATAGTCTTTTTTAAGCACACGTTTAATAAACAATTATACCACGTTCGTCGAGATTGCTTTAAGTCATTCAAAGATTTTTCAAACCTAATGGAGTATATTACTTGAGAATTTGGTTCACTTTCTTTAATCAATTTAAATGTTTTAGAGATTTTTATGTAAATGTCATTTTCCATTGTCCCATATAGGTAAACAGTGACAACATCCATCAAATTCATTTCTAGTTTTCAAGTACTGTTAGTGTCATTTTAGTTTTCTTAATAAAAACACATGGACATATTGGGTTGTATAGTCTTCTTTAAGCAAATATACACTTAAACAATTATATCACACTAGTCTAGATTGCTTTAAGCCATATAAAGATTTTTCAAACTTGATAGAGTTAATTATTTGTGAATTCGGATTACATGCTTTAGGTAATTTAAACTTTCCAAGCATTTTCACATAAATGTCATTTTTTAATATCCCATATAGGTAAGTAGTGACTACATCCATCAAATACATTTCGAGTTTTTTATGTACTAGGGTAACAAGAAACTGTAATGGAATTGGATACATATTAGGTGAATATGTATCATTATAATCAAGATTTGGCTTTTGCAAAAACCCTTATGCTACAAGTTGTGCTTTATATCTCATAATTTCATTTTTCTCGTTTCATTTTTGCACAAAAACCCATTTTTATCTTACAAGTTTTACACCTTTGGGTGTTTGGACTGCAAGTCCAAAAAATTTTGCATTTAGCAAGTGAATCCAATTCATATTAGATCTCATCTTTCTATTTTATCCTATAATTCTTTAGCTGACATTCCATAATTGATTTTGGTTCAAAATCCTTGATTTCTTCTATAATTTCAAGTGCTACATTATATACAAAATATCATACATAATTGTTTCAACTTGATTCCAACATATCCTTGGAGTAATGAAATTTATGGAAGTTTTATTTACATGCTCTTCATGAGTTTGAAATTTGTATTCTTTGAGAGCTATATTTGCATTCTCTTGAGGAGTTTGAAACTTTTGTTATTCGACAGACATATTTGTCTCTGTAGAAATTTGAATTTTGTCATCAATAATCTCTTGGAATTTTTTATTATTCAACTCATTTGTATGATCATAATCAAAGAAACATCTTTTTTTTTCCAGAATTTTTATTTTTAGCACCAAGATATACACGATGCTTTAAGCATGCTTTAGACTCATTTACTATAATACTTGTGGATTATCCTACTGGGACTTTAAGTTTAATTAACACATTTTCTGCAAGAAAATGTGATTTCATAATTTTTTTTAGAGTCAGTGAACATATCAGATAATTGATTTGTGATCTTTTGCAAATGTATTTTCTTTTGAACTTTTAGTTCACAAACTTTTGTATGAGGATCAAGATATGCTAATGATGATGTATTTCATATGATTTCATTCTTTGATTATTGATTTTCTCCCCTAATGTCAAGAGAAATTTGTTTTATCAAAGTGACAGTAAGCCAATCTTGTAGTAAAAATATCACCAATCAAAGATTCAAGATATTTGATGATAGAGGTCGAATCATACCAACATATCAAATGTATATTTCTATCTTTCTTTAGGGTCCATCAAGGTATGGTGTGGTGTTACTATAGGGACATAAACCATACATCTGAAAATTCTCAGATGGGAAATATTAGACTCATAACTAAAAGTTAGTTGTAGAGAGAAGTATATATATGGTAATTTATTGGTTTTATAAGAATGCTGCATGCAAAAAATATGTCCACAAGTAGATGCAAGAAGTTTTGTTCTCATTAATAATAGCCTCATAATTAATTGCAATCACTTGATGAATGATGTAGCTAAACCATTTTGTTTATGAACATTAGTTATAAGATGTTCAATATTGAGGCCAATAGACATACAATAGTCATCAAAAGTACGAGACAAATATTCACAAGTATTGTCTAATCATATTGTTTTAATTGTATAATCTAGAAACTGTACTCTTAACTTAATGATTTGATCAAGCAATCTCACAAATTCCAAGTTGTAAGTTGATAATAAACAAATGAGTGACCATCTAAAAAGTTCACATGGTGGATGAATTAGTCTACATATATCACTATGAATTCTTTTCAGAAATTCAAGGGATTCAATTTCTACTTTAATTTGTGAAAATATGGCAATAAATGTTTCTTGAAAACAAGCAGCATATGAAAATTTATTTGTCTCACCCTTTGATTTTTTTAATGTATGGTAATGCAAATTTTCTATTATTTTTCTCATCATTATTGAACTAGGTAGTTGATCATGCCAAGTAAAAAAAAAATTGGGATCAGTAAACTTCTGCTTTTACTAAATGGTGCATTTCATAGACCAAAAGAAATATAAAGTAATTTTTCTACTATATATTTATTTTCAAAAATGACAGTTGTAATACACAAATATTCAACTTTTGCATTATCCATTTTTTTGAATATAATATCTATTTCAGCAGATATCTTTAAAACTTAGCAAATTTCTTCAAGACCTAATAAAGCATAGTACATTTTTTATAAATAATTCCATTCCTTAAGGGAAACTTATATTTGCTCTATCGAAACTTTCAATTAATTTTTCACTACCACTTATGATATTAACAGTTGTTTCTCCGTGTAACAATTTTTGGCTCTTTCGAATCATTTAATCAATTTTGTACTATTAGATATTATACTGATATTAGTTTCTTGCATAATCAAGTAAAAAAAAAAATTCTTGCCATAAATATAGTATATGTTATTGTAATGTCTGCGAGACATGTATCTTGATACTAATTGAAATTCTATTCAAAATTTTTTTTAATATTCTATAATAAAATACATTCAAGAAAGATTACTAAATAAAAGAAAACAAAATATTTAAAAAAAATTATTAGATTAAACCAAAAATACAAATGAGAGACAATTCAACAATTTTGTTTGGATTGTAAGGAAATTGACAATATCTAAATGAGTAATACCATCATAACTATAGTCAAAATAAACATTTTTAGAAATAAAATTTGTTTCCATCTTCTTTTCTTTTTACTTTTAGTGATATTTGTTAAAATCCAGCCATATGTTTTGATGTACGACAAAAACGTGACCAATGGTCTATCATACCACAGTGATAGCACATGCTATCTACATTTTTCTATTTGGATCATCTTTGTCATTTTCTTATTTTTCCCACTTCAGGTAGTGAGATATATTATAAGAATTACTACCATGAAAGTGGTCACTACCTCGACCACATCTACAACCATGATTGTACCCTCAGCCGTGTCCTTGATTATATTCAGAAGAACAATTGTATGTTATCCCATTCACTTCACGGAATGGAGTAAAAACAATTAAATGATTTCATGATTATTTTCATAAACTTTTAGATATTTTCTGCACAAAATATCAATAGTTGCACACAATTTTTCTAACTTTCCAAATAACATCAAGGATGAGCAATTAACATTCAAAAGAATCTAAACAAATATCTAATAAACAAATATTTATATTGTTACTTTCTAATAAATCAATACATATACAAGTCATATAAATAGAAATACTTACATAATAGTGTCGTTACTAATATTTACAATAGTAGTATGTGTTTTCTTTTTTTTTTTTTATTAGTTTGTAAACAACATTGACACCTAATATAAAAATTAATAGCAACTATCACATTAAATTAAATTGCTGGCACATTTAGATTTTGATGATAAACAAAACAATTCAAAGAAATTAGCTAGCAAATTTGGAACTTATAATATAAATATGAATGAGTCAACCGAATACACAAATTAGGAGACACCATTAGTCAATCAGTCCACTTATGTGTAGAACAGTTGACCAAACTCATGAATCATTGTATACATATATATATATGTATGTATATATATCAACACAAGATAGCTAAAGAGTCGACTCAAATGGCAAAACAGTCAACTAATAGCTTGACCTAGTTGGTAGGACCACATGAAAAGTCGACTCACTCACTAACACTTAGGAAACAGTCGACTCTTAAACATTTTAGTCAACTCACTCATTGACCAACATAGAATAAGTCGACTTTGAATGCACACTAATCGATTGTCCCTAAGTTCAGTAGACTTTATACCCAATCAATTGACTATCCTAAGCTTTGCTTGAGAAACAATCGACTCACCTATGCATTAGTTAACTGAACCATATACAAGTTGACACTTTGAACATTTCAGTCAACTGTTGCAACCATTAAATCAATCAACTATAGCTTGAATTAGTCGACTGTAACATACACATAGTGGACTATCCAAACTATTTAGTATATGCGTATAGTCAACAGTCGACTCAAGCATACATTAGTTAACTGAACCCACGTTGCTTAGCAATAACAGTTAACTCAAGTAGATTTCTGTCGATTGAACTTCTAAATCAACAATGTTAGTTGACTCATTCATTGATTTAGTCAACAGTTAGTGACTACTCCCTAAACCCGATCGACTTAAAATTTAAATCAATTGACAAATGAACTTGGTACACTTGATAAAATAGACTTAACTAGGATTCACTCAACTTAAGTTTCTAAAGAATCAAGTCATTTTTTAGAAAAATAAGTTTGACCTTGAAGCTCTAATGTTCATTTTATGCAGAAAAGCAAAAGAAAGTTTTTTTTTTTAAAAAAAAAATTGGTTATGTATAACAATGGTTGAGAGCATGTAATGAAAAGGTCGAAGGCATTCAATGTGGCAGATTGAGTATTAATGAAAAATGTTTAAATTTGAATCTGCCACAATGACTCTCAACAAGTCTTAGTAAATACATATTGAAGAGAAGAAGAAAGAAAGAATGAATTGAATATCCTAAACTCTAAACTTGAACTTCAATGACATACTCTATTATTGTAACATTCCTTTCATGGCTTCAAATCTTTTACATTCGAAGTTGTAGCTTGATTTATTGTAACGTTCCTTTTTCCTTTGTATTAAAAGTTAAAAGATTAGAGAGGGTTTTCTCGGTTTGGGGTTTTAGAGAGACATTGTGAGAGGCCGGGTAGTGTTTTAAGAGAAAACTCTATAGTGGAAATCTAAGAAATGCTTGAGAGTGGATGTACATTGGTTTGGTGGAATCACTATAAAACCATGTGTGCTCTATTTCTCTACTCTTTTTAATTCCTACATCTTGATTTTGTCTTCCACAAACTGTAAAACATCCAAAATTCTCAAAAAAGTGCCAAACAACCTATAACGCCTTCTAAATTGTATTTCAGTTTGTATCAAAGTAGATGCCTAGTGTTAAGTTTAATCACCATCGATAAAAGATCCTCTTTTCTTTCCAAAAGTGGCACTTAATGGTGATAGTGCACCCTTTAAAACCTATTCCACAAATAGAGCCCCTTTCTTTAACTGTAATAACTATAATTATTGGAGACAAAGGATGAGAAATTTTATTATTGCCCAAGACAAAACAACTTGTGAAATAATAGAAGAAGGGATAGAATTTCCAATTGAAGAAGTAAATAGGGTTAGGGTCCGGTGAAGATGAAAAATATGATAGCAGATGAAAAGAATGCATGTAAGACAAATTGCAAAGCTGTAAATCTATTACATTTAGCCTTTGTCTAAATGAGTATAATAGGATATTTTCTTGTATTACTACTAAAGAGATTTGGGAGAGACTAGAGGCGACATATGAGGGTACAAATCAGGTGAGGAAGATTAAAATTAGAATGCTTAAGCAGGAGTATGAGGCTTTTAGAATGAAGGATGATGAGATTGTAAGGGAGATGATTACTAGGTTCAACACCATCATAAATGAACTGAGACTTCTAGGGAAAGGAATTAGTCAAAAAGATATGGTAGATAAAGTGTCGAGATGTATGCCTAAGTCCTCGAAAGCCAAGGTGATAGCCAAAGAGGAATCCAAAAATCTGGAGACTCTAACTATGGACCAACTTGTTGGCTTCCTCACCACCCATGAGATGAAAATGAATATTAAAGGTTCAGTTGGGGATGACAAGCACAAAATAATTACATTGAAAGCTGAAAGTGAAGAGGATGATGAGTCTGATGAGGATAATGAGGAAGATATAGCTTTATTGACTAAGAAATTCAAGCAGTTTATGATGAGAAGAAAAAACAAAGGAAGAAGAGAATTTACGAAAGGAGGGAAAAAGGAGAAGAAGGATCAGATAATGTGCTATAAGTGCAAAAGACCAGGGCATAACAAAGAAAACTACCCTGAACTCAAGAAAAATGAAAAAGAAAGTAGAGAAAAGAGAAAATAAGAAGGCACTGTCAACTTTGAGTGATGAAGACAGTAGCTCAGAGGAAAAGGAAGCAACCGAAGAACAAGCTAGCCTCTAATTCATGGCTTTGGATGATCATGATAGCAATATTTTTATATATTTGAATTATATTTTTTTTAGCATTTATTTATGTGTTTTAGGACTTATTTAAGCCACATTTTATGATTTTATACTGATTTAATTTCGTGGTTAATGATTTAGGAAACCTTAGACTATATTTTTTATTTTCGGATTGGACGAATAACATTTATTATTTTGGCCATAACTTTCTGCTTTGATGTCTGATTGAGGTGATTCTTGTGGCATTAGAAAGAAACTTCAAGCGCTATAAATCTGCAGCGTTGGAAGTCAATCCCCTGTTGAAAAAGGAAACTATGTGCTAGAATTTTGGGAATTATGTTGCTGATAAGTTCAGAATTTATTTGAGGATCAAGATAAAAAAGATTTCTTATCATTGCAACATGAAGAAGTTTCCTAATCAAAATCAAAAGATCCAAACTTCTAAAGTGTCCAAGTTTTCAAAATTTTTAGGGTTTTCACTCCTATATATATTCCAATGCTAGGGCAGCCATGGGACATTCATTATTCATGCCTCTCTCCTTTATTTTTCTCTCATCCTCCACCCATTACGAACCCTAGCAGCCATAGTCTCCATAGCATTCTTCTTCCTCATCCATGCTCGTACGAGCAAGGGTTGTAATGATTTTTATTTTTTATTTTCTTGTCGATTTACTTTACATTGTCTAGCTAAATTTCTTTGTTCTAGGACTTGATAAATTCTATTTTAAATTAATTATATGAGTTGATTTATTTTTCTTCCTTTAAATTTTATTAGCTTGATTATTGTTTGATGAGATTTTATTATTGAACTTCATGCCTCAAAATGTTTAGGCATGTGTTTTGTATGATTTGAGATCGAGTGCATACATGACCAATATAATTATATAAGATTAGTTCAAACAATGAAATCCATATGAAATTACGAACATAACCATTAGATTAATTTCATGTATGGGTTTTAGGGGAAGCTCTAATTTACACATTATCCATAGAACTTAATGTCATTTGATTTAATTAAAATTGCATGACCATTGGGTTTTGGTTAGTCGAAATAGGGATTCTTTGCATGGCCATTGGGTGAATCTAATATAGGAAAATCTATCATCATCAATAATAACTCAATAGCCAATGAACTTAGGGATTTAAAAGATTCAACTGTGTAAAAGATTAAAATAGATCAAATCGATGTCCAAAGGTTTCCATCATATTAAGGTTTCACATTAAATTAGGGTTTCGGATTTTGAATCTTGTTTTTTGTAGATTCTAATATCTTCAAAGCCTTGATTCATTCTATTCAACTTAAATTAGATTTATTCATACTTAGTAGCATAAAATATCCTCATGGGAACAATATTTGTTGTTCTATACATAATACTTGATTAGGGTATATTTGCTCGAAATCATGATACACCGAAATTACTGGCGCCATTATCGGGGATATTTTTGTATATCAATAGAATAATCCTATTTGAGATTGGATTTTATATTTTTATTTATATTAGGGTTTAGCTTACATGGTTGCTGTTTTAGATTTAGTTTTTTGGAAATTTGGTGGGCTTTTTCGAGAATTTTCAGGGTTTGAGAAAACATTTTTAATTTAGGGTTAAGTGACCAGTTGTTCTAAAGGATTTTGCCTACTGAGCAAACCTATAGCGAGTGACAAGTACCACCCTATCTCAGCCAAATTCTATCGTTTTCATTGATTTTTTTATTTTTCTTTAATTTTTTGTGATTTTTTAGCTTTTTCAGTTTACTGTTTAGGTGTCTTTTGTGCATTTGTTTACTATATTTTTGTAATTTCCATTCTTATATAGGTAATTTAGATTCATTAGAGTGATTTTTGTGATTTATTTTAGAGATTTAGTTTTATGCTACTTTTGTGTTTGTACAGGGTTTATAATGAGATCGAAGCGTTCTGACATAGCCGAATTTGATCCTGAAATAAAGAAGACTCTCAAAATAATTTGTACACAGGTTAAGGAAGACAAAGAATGTGAGGTAGCAATGGATCAAGAGAATAAAGTTATGAGAGAGTTTTCTATGCCTAGACTTTAAGATAATCAAACAAGTATTGCACGTCCTGCAGTACAAGCAAATAATTTTGAACTAAAATCTAATCTTATTGGTATGGTATAGGTAGTTCAGTTTGGCAAATGGACCTTTGAAGATCCGAATATCCACCTGAAGAACTTTCTAGAAATCAGTGATGCCATTAAACTGAATGGAGTAAGCCCAAACACGATAAGGTTATGATTGTTTGATAGCAATATTTTTATACACTTCAATTATATCTTTTTCAGCATTTATTTATGTGTTTTAGGACTGATTTAAACCATATTTTATGATTTCGTACTTATTAATTTCATGGGAGTTGAATTTAGGATACATGGAGCATACTTGTTATTTTAGACTGGACAGACAGTATTCAATATTTGGGCATAACTTTTTGTTCAGATGCCTGATTAAGGTGTTTCTTACATCATTAGAAAAAAGACTTTGAGCCTTACAAATCTTGTAAAGACATCAGAGGCAAATTAAGGCAGGAGGTTGTCCAAAATCTGAGTCGAATTTACTATAGTGCGAGAAAAAGGAATTTAAAAATGAAAAAGGAAACAACGTGCTATAATTTTGGAATTGCACTGCTGTTAACTTCAGAAATTATCCAAATTCAAGATAAGAGAGTTTTCAAATGTTTGGAAAGCTGAAGATCATCATCAAGCAAGAAGAAGAAGTTTATAATTCAAAATCAATGACCAAACTTCCAAAAAGTCCTAGTTTATAAATTTTTCCTAGGGTTTTCCACTCCAATAAATACTCCATTACCAAGCAGCCATGGGGGATTCATTCTTATTCTTTCTCCATACCTCTCTATATTATTGTTCTCTCATTCCCTTACAAATTACAAACCCTAGTAGCCACAGCCAGATAGCAATGCCTCCCACCTCCATTTTCATGCAAACATGGGTTGTAATGTTATTTTTTATTTTCTTGTTTTTATTTTCAATGTCTAGCAAAATTTGCTTGTCTTAGGACTTGATGAATTCTATTTTTAATTAATTACATGAGTTGATTTCTTCCTTTTCTTTCATTTTCATTGGCATGATTATGTTTTATGAGATTTTATTATTGAACTTAGTGCTTCATACGTATAGGTATCTACGTTTTGATGAATTGAGATTAAATGCATGAGATCGAGAGAAGATTACATGAAATTAGTCCAATACAAAAAAAATTACACAGGTTTATAAGATGGAGAGAAGATTAATTCTATGTATAGGGTTTCACAGATGTTCCATAAAACTTAATGCAACTCGATTTAATCAAAATTATATGATCTTTAGGTTTTGGTTAGTTGAATTAGAGATTCATTGCATGACCATTGAGTAAAACTAATTTAGAAAAATCTATCATCATCAATAATAATTCAATAACCAATGAACTTAGGGATTAAAAGGATTCAACCATGTAAGAGTTTAAAAATAGATGAAATCAATGTCTTAGGGTTTTCATCATATTAGGATTTTTGAAAAATTAGGTCTTCATATTCTGATTTTAGTTTTTTTTATTGTCTTCATAATCTTGTTTCGATTAGTCTAACTCAGATTAGGGTAATTCATATTTGGTAATACAAAATATTCTTGTGAGATCGACACTTGATTCGCACTATACACAGCACTAGACTAGGGTATACTTGCTCAAAATTGTGATACACCGAAATCACGTAACAAGTTTTTGGCACCATTGCTAAGGATATCTTTGTATATCGACCATGATAACTATGTTTGAGATTGGACTTTAGTATTTCTTATTTATTTTAAGGTTTAGATTATATAGTTGCTGTTTTAAATTAGATTTTTGGAATTTTGGCGAGAATTTTAGGAAATTTTCAGGGTCTGAGAAAACATTTTTGATTTAGGGTTAAGCAAACATTGGTTTCAAAGGATTTTGACCCGCTGAGAAAAATTCATGGCTTTGCCATGAGCACCACACTTTCTCAAACAAATTCTATCGTTTTCATTGGTTTTTCCATTTTTTTTTATTTTTTCATGAATTTTTTATTTTTCAGTTTACTATTTAGGTGTCTTTTATGCATTCTTTTGCTGATTTTTGTGATTTTCATTTCTATATAGGTAATCTAAATTTATTAGAGTGGCTTTTGCAATTTATTTTAGAGATTTAATTTTGTGCTATTTTTGTGACCGAATAGAGTTTATGCTGAGATTGAAAAGTCCTGACCTAACCAAATTCGATCCTAAAATAAAGAAGACTTTTAGAACCATTTGTTGATAAGTTAAGAAATAAAAGGAACGTGAGGTAGCAATGGATTAAGAGAACAGAACCATGACGGGGTTTTCTATGCCTAGAGTTTAAGATATTCAATCTAGTATTACACGTCATGCAATAGAGGCAAATAATTTTGAGCTAAAAACTAATTTTATTAGTATGGTGCAAGCTGATCAATTTGGTAAAGAGACCATTGAAGACCTAAATAGCCATCTAAAAAATTTTCTAAAGATTAGCGATACCATCAAATTGAATGGAGTAAGCCCAGACACCATAAGGTTTCGCCTATTTTCTTTCTCTCTTAGGGGAAAGACAAAAATATGGCTTAACTCATTCCCTCTTAACCATTTTATGAATTGGGAAAATTTGTCTCAAGCAATTTTAGCTAAGTATTTTCTACAGGATAAAACTGTTAAGTTATGTAATGATATTACTAACTTTAGGCAATTGGACGATAAATCTTTATATTGTACTTGAGAACATTTTAAAGATTTGATTAGAAAATGGCCACGTCATGATATACCTGACTGGTTAGTATTACAAACTTTTTATGGAGGTCTTTTACAATCTGTTAAGATTACCATTGATACTGTGGTTAGGGGTGCATTCATGAGTAAATCATATAATGAGGCATGTGCATTATTAAATGATATGATTTCACATCAATATGATTGGTCTAGTGAGCATGAGTTACTTAGGTAGAGAGCTGATGTGTATGAAGTTGATAGTTTAACCATGCTTAGCGTAAAAATTAACTCTTTGATTAATTGCATGAAAACTAATCAACTTAACACTGTAACTAATCAAGTCTTGTATTGTGATTCTTGTAACGAATCTACTCACATGTCTTCTGAGTGTCGGCAAGTACAACAAGCAAACTATATTTCTAATTTTGGAAGGCCTCAGAATAAACCCTACTCAAATATACACAATCCTATGTGGAGAAACTATCCTAATTTTTCATGGAGTCAAGGGGAAACACAAAGATCAAACAATCCACCAGGGTTTATCTCAATTCCACAGCCACAATAATGGAAAAATAAAGGATCATGGGAGTTAGCAATTGAATGATTGGCAACAACAACCAATGAGAGGTTCAAAAGGCTTGAAAATAAGATTTATCAATTAGATAACATCTTTCATTCTCGTATTCCAGGTAGACTGTCAAGTGATACCAAGAAAAACCCCCTAGAGGGCAGGCCATGGCAATCACATTGAGGAGCAGAAAAGAACTACAAGAGGGGCCGACCGAGTCAAGGGAGGAGAGAACAAACAAGAGGCCGAAATGAAGATTGAGCAACCTACAATAGAGAAGTCCAAGAAACTAGAGGCAAAACGGGGAAGTATTTCTTTGAATAAGTAAAAACCCCCTATCCTATTCCCTGGTCGTCTTTTACAAGCTAACATAGAAAAACAATTTGAAAAGTTTTTAAAAGTTTTATGGCAAGTTATACGAAGTTCTTGAAGGACGTGATCACCAATAGGAGGAAGTTAGATAAAGTTTCGATGGTCAAGCTTGCGGAGGAGTGTTCTGTAATCTTACAAAGGAAGCTACCACCAAAACTCAAGAATCCAGGGAGATTTTCTATCCCTTGCACCATTGGTTCTTTTGATTTTCCTGATATTTTACGTGATTTGGGTGCTGGTGTCAGTCACATGTCATATTCTATATTTTTGAAATTAGGGTTAAAGGAATGTCAACTTATTAACATTTCATTGCAATTAGCCAATAGGAGTGTTAAGTATCCAAGAGGCATAGTTGAGGATATTTTAGTCAAAGCCAATAAATTCATTTTTCCTGTTGATTTTGTCATCTTGGATTTGTATTCTGATGATGATAGTGCTTCATTGATTTTATATCAACCTTTCCTAAACACTACACATGCTTTGATTGATGTTTCGAATAGAAAATTGATTTTGAGATTGATAATGAAAAAATTGAGTTTAATGTTTTCCATCACATGAAAAATTTTGATAAACAGGAAGTTTTTAAAGTTGATTGCATTAAAGGATTGCTGAGCATGACTTGAATGTCTTTTATTCTAAAGATCCTCTTGAAAATTGCATGTGAAGCATTATTTTCTAGATAGAGAACATATTGATACATGTGCTATTTTGGATGCAAATTTAGCTCAAGTTCGAACACAATATGAACCAGGTTGAAGTAAAGAGATTATGTTTGGCCAAAGACAATAAAGAAACACGCTTATTGAGAGGTAACCCAATGTTTTCATAATTTTCTTTAATATTTGTTTTTGTTGATTTTATAGGTGAATAAGAAACCCTTTGCACGAGAGGGAAGAATTCGAAGAAGGTTACCTTTCAGGGGAGTTTTCTGTTCTCTTTCTTTTTATTTTATTTACTTCGCACAATGAGGACAATGTTTAACTTAAGTATGGAGGGGAATATTCATATATAGGCTGCTGATTTTTTTAGGAGTTTGAGTGCTGAATTTTTGCTTAGTTCTCAAAAGTTTTACTGAATTCTTCTATGCCAATGATTTTTTTCTGTTTGAGTTTTCTAGTTCTTGTATATTACTTGTTTTGAATTAGATTACATAAAGGATAATTGGTATTAGCGGTTATTAGGCACATGATGAGCTACTCATCTTTTTATGGTTGATTTGAAAGATGGAGCATGCAAGATTTGACTCAAAATTTACCTTAGTGAGGACTTGAACCTTAAAGAGTAATTTTTTGCTCTCATTATTTTTCTTGTTGAGTGTTTATCACACATGATTTGATCATTTTGGAACTTACTTTGTTATGTATTTTGAGATCATATTATTGATTTTCATGCACCAAAATGATTAAGGCATCTAGGGTTACACACTTTTGACTTTCAAAAAATACCGTCCCTAACATATTACCTCTTAGTTAACCCATTTGATTCTAAACCTTTTTCTTTCTTTAATTACCAACATAATCTTACCCCATGACCTTTATTTTTTCTAATCCCATATTTTGAACCCCAAGTTCACTAATATATTTATAGTTGATAGCATGGTATTATATTTTTAGGCATTGTGTTTTTATATGTTGGAGTTTTATATGTTTTTAGTCATCATCATGTTGAAATTCAAAAAAAAAAAAAAGAAAAAAAACAAGCAAAATCCCAAAAAAAAGTTTTGGTTGGAAAAAACAAGAAAGAAAAAATGAAAAAAAGGAAGAAAAAAAGAAAAAGTATTGTTCATTCTCGATAATGTTTACTCTTATAGTGAAGATTCATTATATTGTTCTTGTTTTGAATAAGTGATATATTACATTACATATTCATAGTTAGAGTTGATATTCTCTTGTCTTGATATAAAGGATGTCATATCTTGTTGTTTAAGGATTTTTAGTGAATTATTTTTAACTCAATGTCCTACCTATTATCTTACCCTTTACCCTAACCCCATTACAACCAAATAAAAGATCTTTTGATTGGTGTATGGATCTCATTTTTGAGTGGTTGAGATTTGATATATTAGCAAGTTTATGGTAATACCATATCATTATATTGATTTGAGTGATACACATATACCTTCATAAAAATGAGTGGTTTGAATAGTTGAAGAGTATCTTCCTTTACTCTATGGTGTGAATCTATTGTGAGAGTGTTTAAATCTTATACTATTTTTTATTTCGGTAAGACTATAGGAGATGGTAATAGTCTTTTCTAGTGTTAAACACTGTGAAGTATTGATTATCTTGATTGTAATTCTGATTTGATCTGGTCATATGAATGGTTAGGGATATGGAAAAATTGAATTGGTTTTGGAGGAAATTATTTTTGCTTGAGGATGAGGAAATTATTTAAGTGTGAGGGTATTTGATTGTAATATTTTTATACACTTGAATTATATCTTTTTCAGTATTTATTTGTGTTTTAGGATTGATTTAAACTATATTTTATGAATTCATACTCATTAATTTCGTGAGAGTTGAATTTAGGAAACATGGAGCATATTTGCTATTTTCAGATTGGACAAATAGTATTCAATATTTTGAGCATAACATTTTGCTCAGATGCCCGATTGTGGTGACTCTTTTGGCATTGAAAAGAAGACTTTGAGCCCAACAAATCTTGACTCAAAGGCTAATTCAGGCAAGAGGTAGTCCAAAATTAGAGTTGAAGTTACTGTAGCGCTGGAAAAAGGAATCTAGGAATGAAAAAGGAAACAAGGTGCTACAATTTTGGAATTACACTGTTGTTAACTTCAAAAATTATCTAAATTCAAGATAAGAGAGTTTTCAAGTTTTTGGAAAGCTGAAAACCATCATCAAGCAAGAAGAAGAATTTTTCAATTCAAAATTAAAAACCAAACTTTCAAAAAGTCCTAGTTTATAAATTTTTCCTAGGGTCTACTCCTATAAATACTCCATTACTTAGCAACCATGGGGGATTCAATCTTATTCTTTCTCCACACTTCTCTATATTATTTTTGTTTTATTCCCTCACAAATTACAAACCCTAGCAGCCGCA
This sequence comes from Dillenia turbinata, assembly GCA_037126225.1. NCBI lineage: Eukaryota > Viridiplantae > Streptophyta > Magnoliopsida > Dilleniales > Dilleniaceae > Dillenia > Dillenia turbinata. Next base: position 12,328,311 of record JBAMMX010000024.1, read on the forward strand.
GCCCGATAACGTCTTCCACCTCTATATTCGTGTAAATAAGAGTTTTAATTATTTTTAATTTTATTTTCTTATTTTTCTTTTCAATGTCTAGCTAAATTTCCTTATCTTAGGACTCGATGAATTCTATTTTTAATTAATTACATGAGTTGATTTCTTCCTTTTCTTTAAGTTTTATTGGCATGATTATTGTTTGATGAAATTTTATTGTTGAACTTAATATTTCATAAGTATAGGTACCTGCATTTTGATGAATTAAGATTGAATGCATGAGCATGAAATTAGTCCAATATAATAAAATTGTAGTGGGCGCTGATGAAAAATAGGATTCCATCAAATACATCAATCTTATTAAAGATATGTGTAATAAAGTTGTCACCAATGTAAGAACTTGTAGGGGGATAAGTGATAGTTTTTCAATAAATATTGGATTCTAACAGGGATAGACATTAAGTCCAATTCTATTTCCAATAGTGATAGATGAAGTTACAAAGAATATCTAGGATGAAATATCATGGTGTATGCTCTTTACAGATGATATAGTGTTGATAGATAAAACTAAAGAGGGTATTAGTACTAAATTAGAGTTATGGAGGGATACACTAGAGTTCAGAGGATTTAGATTGAGCAGATCTAAAATAGAGTACATGAAATGTACATTCAGTGATAGCCATCAAAACGATGAATAAACAATTAGGTTTGAAGGACATGATGTAACAAAAAGTGAATGTTTTAAATATCTCGGGTCCATTATCTAAAATGACAGCAACATAGATAGAGATGTAAATCATAGGAGTCAAGTAGGTTGGATGAGATGGAGAAGAGCATCTGGAGTTTTTTGCGATCGCATGATGCCACTCTCTCTGAAAGGAAAGTTTTATAGAATAACAGTAAGACTTGTATTATTATATGGTACCAAATGTTGGGCCATTAAACAAAAATAAGAGTAGAAAATGATTGTACCTGAGATGAGAATACTAAGATAGATGTGTGATAAAATGAAGAAGGATAGGATTAGAAATGAAGAGATACGCAGTAAATTAGGAGTGTGTTCAATTGTGGATAAGATGTAAAAGTATCACTTGAGATGGTTTGGACATGTGCAACGAAGACCCAACGATGCACCAGTTAAGAGAATTGAGAGGTTAAATGTAGGAAATCTAAAAAAAAGACGAGATAGATCATTAAAAATCTGGATGCAATGTATTCGCAAATATATAACAGCTATGGGATTAACTAAACAGATGATTTTAGGTAGGAACGAATGGCGTAGGAGAATTAAAGAAAGTTAAATCATCACTTTTTGTATTATACATGTATTTAAATAGGGGTGTATGTGTGTGTGTGTGTGTGTTTCTTTTTTTTATCTTATATTTGTCTCTTAAACGGTCGACCCTAAATTTTGAGAGTACAGCTCAGGTTGTTGTTGTTATTATTGTTGTTGTAGGGTTATGAGATCGAGAGAAAATTAATTCTGTGTGTGAGGTTTTACAGATGCTCTATAGAACTTAATACAACTCAACTTAATCAAAATTATGTGACCGTTAGGTTTTGGTTAGTCGAATTAGGGATTCATTACATAACCATTGGGTGAATCTAATATTAGGAAATCTATCATCATCAATAATAATTTAATATCCAATGAAATTAGGGATTAAAAAGATTCAATCGTGTAAGAGGTTAAAAATATATGAAATCGATGTCTTAGGGGTTTCATCATAATATGGTTTTTAATAAATTAGATTTTAATATTCTGATTTTAGTTTTCTTTATTGTATTTGCAATCTTGTTTCGATTAGTCCAACTTAGATTAAGGTATTTCATCCTTAATAATACAAAATATCTTTACGAGTTCGACACTTGATTTGCATTATATGCAACACTAGACTAGGGTATACTTGCACGAAATTGTGATATACTTAAATTGCGTAATGCTGCCCTTTCTCTCTTAGGGGAAAGGCAAAGGCATGGCTTAGCTCATTCTCTCCTAATTATTTTACAAATTGAAAAAATCTGTTTCAAGCATTTTTAGCTAAGTACTTTCCACCGGGTAAAACTGCTAAGTTATGTAATGATATTACTAGTTTTAGGCAATTTGATGGTGAATCTTTATTTTGTGCTTAGAAACATTTTAAGGATTTAATTAGAAAATTCCCATGTCATGGTATACATGACTGGTTAGTCTTACAAACTTTTTATGGATGTCTTTTACATTCTATTAAGATTACCATTAATACTACGGGTGGGGATGCATTCATGAGCAAGTCATATAATGAGGCGTGTGCATTATTTGATGATATGAGTTCAAACCAGTATAATTGGTCTAATGAACGTGAAATGCCTAGGTAGAGAGTTGGTATATATGAGGTTGATAGTTTTACCATGCTTAATACGAAAATTGACTCTTTGATTAATTGCATGAAAACTAATCAAGTTAATGATATGACTAATCAAGTCCTATATTGTGATTCTTGTGGTGCATCAACTCACATGTCTTTTGAGTGTCTACAAATGCAGCAAATGAATTATGTTTCTAATTTTGGTAGGCCTCAGAATAATCCTTGCTCAAACATATACAATCCTGGGTGGAGAAACCATCCCGATTTTTTATGAAGTCAAGGGGCACCACAAAGATCAAACAATCCTCTAGGGTTTAACTCAAATCCACAACCACAACAAAGAGAAAACAAGGCATCATGAGAGTTGGCAATCGAATGATTAGTAACAGCAACAAATGAGAGATCTGAGAGGTTTGAAAATAAGATTGATCAATTGACTAATACCTTTCATTCTCATGTGCCAGACAGACTACCAAGTGATACTAAGAAGAACCCTAGAAGGTACGCCATGGCAATCACATTAACGAGCAGAAAAAAACTACAAGGGAAGTTGACACAGTCAAGGGAGGAAGAGAACAAACGCAAGGCTGAAGATTGAGCAACATGAAATAGGGAAGTCCAAAGAAACAGAGTAAATATAAACCCCATGTCCCTTTCACTGGTCATCATTTACAAGCAAATATAAAAAAACAATTTAAAAAGTTTTTAGAAGTTTTTAAGAGACTATATTAACATTCATCTTTTGGATACAATCAAACAGATGCCAAGTTATGAGAAGTTCTTGAAGGACATGATCTCCAATAAGAGGAAGCTCGATGAAGTTTAGATGGTCAAACTCATAGAGGAGTATTTTATAATCTTACAAGGGAAGCTATCGCTGAAACTCAAGAATCCAGAGAGATTTTTATCCCTCACACCATTGGTTCTTCTGATTTTTCTGATATTTTATGTGATTTGGGTGCTCGTGTTAATGTCTTACATATTCTACATTCTTAAAATTAGGGTTAAAGGATTGTCGACCTACCAATATTTCTTTACAATTAGCTGATAGGAGTGTCAAATATCCAAGAGGCATAGTTGTGGATATACTTGTTAAAGTTGATAAATTCATTTTTCCTGTTGACTTTGTTATTTTAGATATGGATTCTGATGATGAGAGCACTTTTTTGATTCTAGACTGACCTTTCGTAAACACTATATGTGCTTTAATTGATGTTTCTGATGGAAAATTGATTTTGAGATTGAATGATGAAAAAAATGAGTTAATGTTTTTCATCACATGAAAAATTTTGATAAACAGGAAGTTTTTAAAGTTGATTGCATTAAGATGATTGCTGAGTATGATTTGAATGTCTTTTATTCTAAAGATCTTCTTGAAAATTGCATTGCTAGTTCATTACATGTGAAGCATGATTTTCTAGATAGTGAATACATTGATGCATGTGCTATTTTGGATGCAAATTTGGCTCAAGTTTGAACATAATATGAGTCAGGTTAAAGCAAAGAGATTATATCTGCCCAAAGACAATAAAGAAATGCACTTATTGAGAGATAACCCAATGTTTTTATGGTTTTCTTTAATATTTGTTTTTGTTAATTTAATTTAACTTTAAGTTTTGATGGTATTTTATAGGTGAATAAGAAACCCTTCATATGAGAGGAAAGAAGTTGTTGTAGGTTTCAGGGGAGTTTTCTATTCTCTTACTTTTGCTTTATTTATTTTACACATTATGGATAATGTTTAGTTTAGGTGTAGGGGGAAATATGCATATATAGGCTGCTGACTTTTTTTAAGGAATTTGAGTGTTGAATTTTTGTTTAGTTCTCAAAAGTTTTTTCTGAATTTTTCTATGCCAATGAGATTTTTTCTTGAACCTTTTAGTCCTTATGTATTACTTGTTTTGAATTGAATTACATAAAGGATAATTAGTATTAGTAGTTGTTTAGTACATGATTGGCTATTCATCTTTTTGTAGTTGATTTGAAAGATAGGCATATAAGATTCGACACAAAATTTTACCTAAGTGAAGATTTGAGCCTTAAAGAGCAATACTTTGTGCTCTTATTTTTCTTGATTGAGCATATACCACACATGGATTAATCATTCTAGAACTTGCTTTATTATGCATTTTGAGACCACATTTTTTATTTTCATGCACCAAGATGATTAAGGCACTTAGGTTTACACATTTTGGCTTTAAAAAAAATATCATCCCTAACATTTTACCCCTTAGTTAATCCATTTGAGCCTAAACCTTTTTTTTCTTGAATTGCTCACATAATCTTACCCCATAACCTATTTTTTCAAGCCCCAAATTTTGAAATCCAATTCACTAATGTACTTATCGTTGATAGCACGATATTATGTTCTATGGCATTACATTCTTTAGTATATGTTGGAGTTCACACATGTTTTTAGGGATTATCAAGTTAAGTTTCAAAAAAAAAAAAAAAAGGTTTAAAAAATAAGAAAAAGAAAAGAAAAGTGCTGGTGAAAAAGAAAAAAAAATAAAAAAATAAAAAAATAATAGAAAAAACATTTTTCATTCATGATATTATTCACTCTTATAGTGAAGTTTCTATATATTGTTCTTTGTTTTGAATAAGTGATATAGCACATTACATACTCATAGTTAGAGTGCTACATATTTGAGATAAGAAATTGTAGGAGTTGCTGTTTTCTTTGTCTTGATGTAAATAATACCATGTTTTGATGTTTAAGTAAATTTAGTGAATTATTCTTAACTTAACATCTTTACCCATTATCCTACCCTTTACCCTAACCCCATTATATCTAATTAAAAGACCTTTTGATTGGTACATAGATTTCACATATATAAGTGGTGAAAATTTGATATATTAGCAAACTTATGATAATGTCATCTCATTGTGTTGATTTGATTGAGACACATATCCATAAAATTGAGTGCATAGGATAGTCAAATCTTACTTCCCTTACCACATTTCTCTTTGCATAGAGTGAACCAAGTGTGAGAGTGTTTGAATCTTGTATTATTCTTGATTTCGATGAGATTATGGAAGATGTAATAGTTTTTCTAGTGCAAAATTCTATGAAGTATTGATTGTCTTGATTATAATTTTGGTTTGAATTTGTCATACGCATGGTTATGGACTTAGAAAATTTAATTGGTTTTGGAGGAAATTATTTTTTGCTTGAGGACAAGCAAACATTTAAGTGTGGGAGTATTTGATAGTAATATTTTTATACAGTTGAATTATATCTTTTTAGCATTTATTTATATGTTTTAGGACTGATTTAGGCCATATTTTATGATTTTGTACTGATTTAATTTCGTTGTTAATGATTTGGGAAATCTTGGAGTATACTTTCTATTTTCAGACTGGATGAATAGCATTCAGTATTTTGGCCATAACATTCTGCTCCAATGTCTGATTGAGTTGATTCTTGTGACGTTGAAAAGAAGACTTCAGGCCCTACAAATCTTGTGAAGACTTCAAAGGCTGATTCAGGCAGAAGCTTGTCTAAATTTTAGGTCGAATTTACTACAGCACTGGAAGTAAATCCCCTACTGAAAAAGGAAACTATGTGCTAGAATTTTGGGAATTATGTTGCTGATTGAGGATCAAGATAAAAAGGAATTCTTATCATTACAACAAGAAAAAGTTTCCTAATCAAAATCAAAAAGTCCAAACTTCCAAGGAGTCCAAGTTTCCAAATTTTTTAAGGTTTTCTCTCTTATATATATTCCAATGCTGGGCAGCCATGGGACATTCATTCATGCCTCCCTCCTTTATTTTTCCCTCATTCCTCTACCCATTACAAACCCTAGCAATCGTAACCTCCATAGCATTCGTCTTCCTTATCCATGATCGTGCAAACAAGAGTTATAATGATATATTTTATTTTCTTGTCGATTTACTTTACAATGTCTAGCTAAATTTCTTTGTTCTAGGACTTGATGAATTCTATTTTTAATTAATTATATAAGTTGATTTATTTTTCTTCCTTTAAATTTCATTAGCTTGATTCTTGTTTGATAAGATTTTATTGTAAAATTTAATGCTTCGAAACATTTAGACCTATGTTTTGTATGATTTGAAATAGAGTGCATACATGACTAATATAATTGCATAAGATTAGTCCGTATAATGAAATCCATATGAAATTTTGAGAATAACCATTGGGTTAATTTCATGTGTAGGTTTTAGGAGAAACTTTAATTTACAAATTATTCATAGAACTTAATACAATTCAATTTAATCAAGATTACATGATCATTGGGTTTTGGTTAGTCGAATTATGGATTCATTACATGACCAATGGGTGAATTTAATCTAAAGAAATCTGTCATCATCAATAATAACTCATAACATTACATTAGGGTTTTGCATCTTGAATCTTATTTTTTGTAGATTCAAATATCTTCACTGCCTTGATTCATTCTAACTTATATTAGGTTTATTCATACTTGGTAATATAAAATATCCGTGTGCGAACGACACTTGCTCGCATTGCACACAACACTCAACTAGAGTATATTTGTCCAAAATTTTGATACACTGAAATTGTGTATTAGATCACGATGACAATGACGAGGTAAATTTTTGATGCTCTACATCTTACAATTTCGATTTTGAAAGATATTTTGTTTTTGAAATATAAGAAGCACTTCTTAAATCCTTCAAAGAATTAAAAAGAATGAATAAGAAAAATATGGAACTTATTAAAATAGTAAACAAACTAGTTGAAGAAAAATTAAATAAAGAATTGAAACAAAAGGAAGAAATTGAATAGGAACAAAATAAGAAACTTAGTGAAAGGGAAAAAGTAGCTAAGACATTTAAGGAACAAAACAATGTTCTAACTATTAACAATGCTAAGTTACAAGAGAAAATTGAATCACAAAAAACATAGTCAAGTATTAATACACCTAGCATCAAAGAACCCTTAGAAGAAAAATGCAAACTTGAACAAGAAAAGAAAACAAAATTACAACTTAAGGCAAGACTCTTAAAAATCATAGTTAGTTAAATTTAATGTTAGGAATACAAAGAGTTGTATATAATAAAGCTGGATTAGGATGTAATCCTATGAAAAACAAATAAGTTTATACACTCTATTAGTCCGTAGCTTAGAAAAAAACAATGATCACTGCTATATCTATATGAAAGCTGAACATAATTCACATATTTGTAAATTAAAAAGAACCACCAAAAGTATACAAACACAGAGACTAAAAAAACCAACTTACAAAGAGCTCAAGTGAGTGATGAAATGGGTACCTAAGAATGAACTAAAAAATACATCCAGCAGTGGTGAACCCAAAAGAATTTCAGTACCAAGGCCAAAGTTGGATTTAAACATTTTGCAGATATGTTTGAGTGCTAAAGGAAGTAAGAGGACTTGGTTCCTAAACAGTGGATGCTTTCGGCATATGACTGGGGATCCATTCAAATTCTATTCGCTGGAAATGAAGGGAGGAGGAAAAATTGTCTTTGGAGACAACTCCAAGGGAAGCATAATTGGGATTGGGAAGATAGGTAAGTCCTCTTTTCAAATTGAGAATGTCTTATTTGTTAAAATGTTAAAGCATAATCTGTCGAGCATTAGTCAATTATGCGATAAAGGATAACTCGTTTTGTTTGATTGCTATGAATGTCTGCTACTAGATAAGGTGAGTAAAATCATAAAATTCATAGAAACAAGGAAAGAAAATATATTTGTAATAGACTTAAACAACATACCAGAAAAGGATGAAATCTATCTAATGGTTATAAGAAAAAAAAAAAAGGATTTTAGTTTAATTTGTGCATATTTTTCTGCACCAGTCATTCTTATTTGATGTCATCTTCTCATCTAAATTCTTAATTATCATGTCTTTACGGATAACTTATATTTAACTTTTTAGTGGCCTACCTCTACTTTTACTAATGTCTTATATTTAGATTCTCGATCCTCTTAGCCGGTACATCATTGGATCTTTTTTGTATATGCCTAAACCACCTCAGATGATACTCACACATCTATGTAAGTATTCTCATTTCTACTAGATCTATTTTTTTATTCTTATTGTTGTTTAATAGCCCAACACTTAGTACCATACAATAATGCAAGTTTGACCGCGGTTCTATAGAACTTTCGCTTTAAATGAAGTGGTATCGTGCAATCGCAAAGAACTCTGGATGCCCTTCTCCATTTCATCCCACTCACTTGAATCCTATGATTCACATTCTCAATTATATTGTTATCTATTTAAATGATGGAATCAAAATATCTAATACGATCGCTTTTTAGTATTCTTATTCATCTAACGTAATCGTTTCTTCATCATGCTAATGATTGTCACTAAAATTATATCTCACATACTCAGTTTTTTATTTGTTCAATTTAAATTCTCTGGATTCCAATGTAACCCTCCATAACTTTAATTTAACATTAATATCATCTCTAATTTTATCATCTAATATTATATCATATGCAAAAAGCATACACCATGATATTTCATTTTAAATACTTTTTGTGATTTTATCGATCACTATTGTAAAAAGATTGGAATTTAATTCTGAATCTTGATAGAGCCTAATGTTAATAGGGAAGCTATTGCTCAGACCCCCGTAAATTCTTATATTAGTTACAGCTCCCTCATATATATCTCTAATGACATTAATGTATTTTAAGGAGATCCCTTTTTTTATCAGTACCCATCATAACACGTCTTTAGGAACCCTATCATATGCTTTTTCTAGCTCGATGAATACCATATGTAGGTCTCTCTTCTATACTTTATATGTCTCGATCAAATATCTTAACAAGTGGATTGCTTCTATGGTAGATCTTCTTAGCATAAATCTAAATTGATTTTAGAATACATTGATCTTCAATTTCAATCTATACTCTATCACCCTCTCCTATAACTTTATAGTATGATTCATAAGTTTAATTCTTCTATAGTTAGAACAATTTTGTATATCTCATTTATTCTTATATAGTGATACAAGTGTACTTTTCCTCCATACTTGGGGCTTTCTCTTAGTTTGTCAAATTTTGTTGAAAATTTATATTAACATTACTATACAAAATTCACCCAAACATTTTCACCCTTCAATGGGAATAACATCAGGTCCTATAATTTTATTATTCATCATTCTTTTTAAGATCTCCTTCACTTTATGGGACGAATCTTATATTTAAAATTTCTATTAACATTTTCTACAAGTTTCTTGATATTTTCTGTATTTATTGTACTCTTAACAATAAAGAGACTATCAAAATAGTCACTTCAATATTTTCTTATGTCCTTATTCCTTATAAGTATATTATTGATTGCACTCTTAATATACCTAAGACCATTTAGATCTTTTCCCTTTCTCTCCCTTAGTTTGACAATTCTATAGATCTCTCTTTCTCTGTTTTTAGTCTCACCTCTTTTTTTTACACTTTTGTACTTTTCATATGAATCACTACTACTATTACCTTTGAGGTTCCTATAACACTGTCGTTTGATTCAAATAGTAGTTTGTATTTCTTTATTCTACTACTATGATTCCTTGTCTATTAGGGTCTAACCCTTAGATATACCAAAAATCTTCCTACCTATATTCTTAATATTAGTAAATATCTCTTTTGACATTGTTTTTAAATCATCATTAGTGGACCAATTTGTTATTTAAATTAATTTGTCTCTAAAAGTCGTCACATTTTCTCCCTTTAGATTTTATCACTTAATTTTTAGCTCCACAAATGGACAATACTTCTTTCGCCTTTTAGGCATATGTATATCTAAAACTAAGAATCTATGTTAAGTTATTACACTTTCTCCCAGTATAAATTTGTAATCAGTCATTCTATCACATCTTGTAGTGAGAAAGAAATCTATTTGACTAGCATTAGATCTATTTCTTTATGTAACTATGTGTGACTCTTTTTTCTTAAAAAAGATGTTGATGAGTATTAAATCGAATGCTGTGACAAACTCTAAAATAATACCCCATGTCTTATTCCTATTATCAAATCCAAAGTTTTCATGTGCAATTTTGAATCATTCATTATTCTCTTCTATATGTTTATTTAGATTTCCTCCGATAAATAACTTTTTTTCACTTGATATAGTTTGTATAAATTTATCTAAATCCTCTCAAAATTGTTTTTTTTTTTTTTACTAATTGCATCATATCTATTTGAAGCGTATATAGATGACTATATTAACTACATTTTTCTCATCTACTAACTTGACAAATATAATTCTATCTCGATTCATTCTTATCTCTAATACATTTTATAATAGATCTTTATGTATAATTTTTCCTACCTCATTCTTAGTTCTATCGCTACCTATGTACCAAAACTTATGATCATAAGGTTCTAAGCATTCTTTCCATCCACTTAGCTTTTTGAAGACATATGAAATCAATCTTTCGTCTATTCATTACTTGTGCTATCTCTCCTAACTTATTGATTAAAAATCTTATATTTCAAGTGTTTAGACGAATCTTATATTCATGGACTAACTTATTTACTCATATCCTAGCATCCCTTGTTAACTTGTTATTACACCCAGGGTCCAATATAGCATGTTATTGAGGGGGGAAAAAGCTCAAAAATTTTTCTATATTTGTCTCTTACTTTTCATTTGATAAAAAATTTTACATTAACTATCGATCAATCGCAACCTTACTCCTTTACTCGGGATTAGGATCTATCATAGCAGAGTTTTTCAAATAATAATATATAAAATGAATTAAAAATCAAAATCAAAATCAAAATCAAAATAAAAAATAAAAAATAAAAATATAAAATAAAATAAAATAAAATAAAATAAGATATATATATCTATAATATCAATAAAGTAATAGATTTTATATTACAGTTACAATATTATGAATTTGAAATATTTTAAATTATAATAACTTTAAATTTAATATATTTTATAATAATAATAATAACAATAAAAATAAAAATATATGTGGTAATAATAAAAATAATAATAATAATGATGATAATAATTAAAATAAATATAATTATATTAATAAAAATAATAGTGATAATATTAATAATATTAATATAATAAGAAGCAAACAGGGGAGAAGGGATGCGAAAGAGAAGGCAGAGAAATAGGGGCGATAATGTAGAGAACAGGGGAGTGAGGTGATAGAAAGCAAGGGAGGGGTATGGACAATGGCGAGTTTAGCAAGGGAGGAGGCAGAGAACAGGGGATAGAAGTTGACAGGGGGAGAGACAGTGATGGAATTCTTGCTGGGTTCAGCAAGGGGGGAGGGGAGATAGCGATAGAGAGTGTGTGGGTTTTTCGGACAAGAGGGAGATAGATCTGGGATTTCCCGTAAGATTGTGGCTTTAAAGGGCAGATCTGAGCCAAAGGCTACTGGCGAAGGGCAGATCTGAGCTAAGAATGGTAGTTAGAGATCACACGAGAGAGAAAGACTGAGATCTCTCAAGAGAGAGAGAGAGAGAGAGAGGAAGAGAGAGATAGAGATCACACGAGGTAGATAGATATCTATCGGAGAGCTAGATCTAGGTTAAGTATGGGTGAAAGAAAGAGAAATAGTCTCATGAGAGAAAGAGAGAGAGGAAGGTCGAGCTAGAGAGGTCACGAGCTGGAAAGGGTAGGTTCTTAAAAGGTCAAGAGAAGGAAAGGAATCGAGAGAGAGAGAGAGAGAGAGAGAGAGCGCAAGGGGATGAGACTCTTACCTAGTCGAGCAGCGCAAGAGAGCTGCTCGAACAATCTGGTTGACAGATTTGGGTGGATCTAGCAAGTGGAGCGAGAGCGAGAGAGAGCGTTAAGGCGAGAGAGATAACTACTAGTTTCTGTTATGTCTAAAGTTTAAAGTCAACAGAGCTATCAATAAATTAAAACTAAATAATTACATAAATAAATAATTTTATGTGGATCGACACTTTATTCTCAAATTCACAAAAGAATTTACCTAATATTGAGAGTTACAGAAAATTCAAATATTTGAAATTCCAAAGCAATCTTATTCACAAAGCATATTTCGGCCAACCCTGAAAGGTGGCATATGAAGAAACATGTGAATCAATCAAGTCACTAATCTGGTGTCAACCAGTGCACATATGATTTAAATCTATATTAGAATTTAAAAACTGAGGGTTAATGATGGATGTTGAAAATGAAGAAGGTGGTGAAAGTATATAATCAATTCATTTCATATAAACCTTCAACACCATCTTCATTTTCTCCTTCTGCCATCAAATTAGAAAGAGAGAGATAGAGATGGGGGGAGAGAGAGAGAGGGGCATTTTATAATTGATCAATCTTAATTTATAGATTTATTACTATAGCGTAGTGTGCACTATAAATATCTAGGAGATATATGTCGGTAAGGGTTTCCTATGTTCACTTACTAAGATGTATCCATATAAAAGAATAGACTAAAAATGATAAAATAAAATTAATATAGATATATACCCGATAACGAGAACGAAAGGAATGCAAAATATTTCTCATACTAGGGTTTATTATTTCATAGCCAAAAAAGAGGGTTTATTATTTCATCGGCTATTTTATGAGAAATCTTGCTTTCAATTCTCTTTTTCTTAGGTCTTCTTCATTCTTTCATATCACAACATTCAACAAATACTTCAATTTTTTTTTTTTTTTTGGGCAAAGAAGCAAACCAACTAATATGTACTACAAAGCATATATCAAAGATATAGGACTTCCCCTTTAACTTAGTGTCCAATCTTTCTCTAGTCATACCTCTTGTTCATACCCCACTATTTCCCACTAGTTCTTCGCTGACAATCTTCTTTTATTTGTGGATACAAAACCCCATGTCATGACTACAGTCCTGGATTGCCCCTGCGAATTCTCTAAGTGCAGTGGGTTAGTTCTTAATCACCGAAAGTCCAAGTTGTTCATCTCTACTTGAGCTCCTTTGTCTCTGAAGAGGTGACTATCCTTTTAGAGTTAGTTTCATCTGACAGAAGATTTTGGGATGTATCTGGGACTCCCTATTACACATGGTAGTGTTAGTAGGTCTCAGTATGGTTGAACAGGGTCAGAATAAGATTGCCGACTAGAAATCTAAGACTTTAATTATTGTGGGCCAAAAAAAACTAATTCAGGCAGTCACATCTTTGGTTCTGGTTTATGCTAAGCCTGACTTCCTGAATTGGTGTGTGTGTGTGTGGCTAGATAGACTGAACAACCAACTCCTTTGGGATGATTCGGAGGGTGCTCATCTAGTTCATGCGATTTCGATGAGATTTCTTATGCCAAACTAAAGATATTGGTGGGTTGGGAATTTAAAAGTCCAGGGATGTAAATCAGACTTTTCTTGCTAAGCTAGGTTGATGTCTTCTCTCGTCAGACTTGGCTTTATGGTGTGAGCTCCTTAGACACAAATATCTCCACCAGGAAGATTTCCTTCACTTGCAGTCATCCCTTCGTTTGTTCATCGCTTTAGCAAGATCTGTTATGGATTCGAGAATTGCTGAAGGGTGGGTTGTGTTGGCAGTTGGAAATGGGAAGAGTATCCGAGACTGAGAGGATAATCGGATTGGTATAGGCCTGTTGTTTCAGAGTGTCCCTGGTGATTCTTTGGCTTTGTCTACAATGGTGTTGGTGAGCTGATTCATTACTTCTGACAGGCAGTGGGACGTTTCTAACCTTGCTGCTCTCCTTTTGGACTTTGTTGTGAAAGAGGTACAGGGTGTGTTGATTCCTTATGATCTTGAGGCCCAGGATTCTGTCTATTGGTTGGGAGATCCTTCAGGGGTCGTCTTAGTGCAGTCAGTTTATATCACATTCTGTTATCTAGTTGATATGGATATTTCATCGTCTTTATCTTGGAGGTGGATATGGAAATTAAAATGTCAGGAACGGATCAAATTCTTAGTGTGGCTACTAAATCATGGCACTTTGATGACACATAGTATACGATGTTGTCAGGGTCACACCAATGATCCTCTGTGCGGTAGGGATTTTCCGGAAACTTTGATTCATCCTTTTCGAGATTGTCCCATAATTTGACAAATTTGGGTACAACATTCGTATTCATCCTCCCTTTCTTGGCTGGTGTTGGGGAGTCAACTGATGAACGAGTTGCAGGCTCATAACTGTCAGTCAAATGTTATCCACATGGGTCCTCAGTGGTATGTCTAATATGTCTATACGCTTTGGACTATTTGGAAAGCTCATTGTAGGTATGTCTTTGAGGATATCACCTTCTTCCCAAAAGGTGTTGTTACTATTGCTTCCCGATACACTTGGGATGGGTGTTTGGCATTTGGAGAAGGATTTCAACACCCCTCCCCCCACTTGGGTTGCTGGATTCGTTGGACTCCCCCTTCTTCGAATTCTATAAGCTAAATAAGGATGGTTTCTTAAGTATTCCTTCTCATTTGGTGGGTGCAAGGGTCTTATCCATAATCAGTATGGTTTCTGGATCCATGGTTTTATGATCAACTTGCGGTGACAAACAATCGTAGAGTTATGTGGTGTCCATGACGGACTCTCTTTTGATTCATGCCAAACTCTTCCCAGCAGTTCTTGAGATCGATTCTACTAAGCTTGTAGAGGCTCTCTTATTTGAGCCGGCTTCCTCCCATCTAGGGTTTCATATTTTCTGGGAATGCCAGCAGCTTATTTGACAAATTTTGATTCGTCAGGTACTTTTTATTAATAGAGACGAATCATTGTGCTGATGTCTTTATTAGATTGGGGCTGTTAGTTTCTTTTGGGTTTGGTGAGTTCTGGTTAGTTGTATCACACTTTAAAATGTGATATTCGGGATATGATTTCTTTTAAAAATTAATTTTCTCTTTCCCTGTTTTATATAAAAAAAAAAAAAAAAAACCTAGGATTAACAAAATTAATTTAGAATAAATTAAATTTCAACTAATATAAGACCAAACATTTGTTGTGAATATATACAAGTTAAGTGAAAAGATTTTGTTTCTTTTTTTTTTCTTTTTAAATTTAAAAGACGAGAAGTGTGATCATTGAAACAAAACTTTCTAAGTTAAATTAAAAGTTTATATCGAACAAAATATGCTACCAAAGCTAATAAATATTAAACCAAAACAAAATAATTGAAGGGATAAAGAGTTTTTCTAATAAAACAATCAAGTGCTTGAAATCCCATCGACAAACCAAAACAACTTTGATAAATGGGGAAAAGAAAGAAAAGAAAAAGAAAACACTGTCTATACCATCAAAATATAATATGGTATTGACCCGTAAATAACTAAATAATTAAAGAAATTAATTATTTACGAAGCTTATTATTGGCCACCGCCTAAGAAAAGTTAATTGTAGTGAGGTATAGCTGCAAGAATTTCAACTGCGAATTGCATATAAATGTTTATTCCTTTGATAGCCATCATTCCCATTGCCATTAGCCATCTTTTAAAGAGAGATGTTTATAGATTCTCTATGTATTCTTGATACAATCTAGTATAATGGTACAAATATTTCAAAACTTTTTCTTAAGAAACATTATGGGAAGATAACTACCTTCATAATCTTCGTCATCAACATTTCAACAAGGAAGAGTGAAAAAGGTATTTTATAAGCAATCAATCTTGATACGTAACTTTATTAATGTAGAATGGTATGTAGATTCTAAGCATCTAAAGAGTATAAATCAATCGATATTTGAAATCATACTTTGACTAATCTAATCCGAACTATTATAGGATTCTTTTTAGGTGAGAGCTCTCTCAATATAGTATTCTTCTTTTTTTTTTCCATTTCTAAGATTCGAAACTGAGTTTTGGTTAAAGAACTTAGCACCATTTCCATTAAATCAACTGTCCACTAGTAAAGGATTTCCTCTATACTCTTAAATTCTATTTCTATTTTAACTTATTGTCCCATCTGTCCTTATATTTTCCTATTAAAATACTTAACCCCCATTCTAAAATTCCATCTAAAGGTAAGGAAGGAGAGAAAATTTTAGAGAGAGAGAGAGAGGGGGGAGAGATATGTCCTTTGCCCATTCATGTATGAACACAAAATCTCACCCAAAGTACTTGTCCCCTAAAATTTTCTAAAATTCTCTCTAAAATTATTATCCTAAAAATTTACTTAGGCATTGTCCCAAGTGAGAAATAAATTCACTGGGTTTATGTATGAATGCTAGGTATGTCTCATGCTATTCTTAGAGTTTATTATTTCATTGCCTATTTTCTGAAAAATGCACTAATTTGCCATACTTAATATTACATCATTAATGTTTACAAGGATATTTAACAAATAATTTTTATTACATATAAATTAAAAGTCATTATCTTTCTATAACAAATATAAAAATTTGTATTTCTATTATATATAAAAAAGTATTTAATAAATCCCAATAAAAAAATTACGTATGATATATTTGAATTTATTACAACTTAATTAGGATTAATAAACTTAATTTAGAATGAATTAGGTTCAACATAACATAAAGATAAGCAAACTCTACTGGGAAGATATCCAAGTGAAGTCAAAAATTTTTAGCTCTTTCTTCCTAAGATTTTTAAGAAAAACTAAATAATTTTAAACTCTTTTTTCTTCAATTTAAAAAGAATAAAAATAAAGTGTTTGAGATCCAAAGGCAAACCTAAACCATTTTCACAAATGGGAAAAATGAAAGGAAAAAGAAAAAAGAGAACACACTCTCTCTCTATACCCCTCAACTAAAGTTTGGTCAAGATTTGAGAGCAATGATGGTAGGGAGGATGATTATCAAGGAATCAAATTTGCAAATAATGACTCCTGCAAATTGCATGAATAAGTTTACACCTTGATAGCCATTATCCCCATCCCCATTAGCCATCAAAACATTAAGTCACATACACCATCTTTTAGAGATAGAGAGAGAGACAAGTTTGTTATTAAGTCAAATAGTAAGTTATTAAGTCACATACATACAAATAATGGAAATGATGATGGTGTTCAATATTCGGGAAAGTACAAAAACAAAATAAAAACTTGCAACTTAGATAAAGTTTATCATCTAGGAATTGGTTTAGTTAACAAATCTATTGTTATTTGGTGTGTGTCAACCAATAAAAATTAAAATTACCTATTTTACACAATACGAGTATAGGGTGAGTAGAGTTATCTCCTCAAAAAAAGGTGGATTTAGATCTTTTAAGGAAAGGAAAAAATATGTTTAACTCAAAAGGTGGATATTTTACGCAATACGAGTATGGTTTATCTTCTAACGAATTAATTCAAAAAAATAAATAATTAACTCAAAACAAATAAATAACTTGAAATTAAAAGAATAAAAATCAATGAAAAATTAACTTCTAGCCAAAAGAATTTTATCCACCTTGATTTATTTAATAGATCATCAATCTAAAAATTAACTCAACAAATCATAAATAAATTAGTTATAGTTATAAACAACCAACTTCTGCTTACTTTATCAGTAATTAAGAAAAGTTCGTTTATTACTTCCTTAATCGAATGACAATACTAAAGAAGCTCATAGAATTTAGTGCTTCGATAATATTAAAAACTAAAGAGACTCAATTCTAATTAATAAGTACACAAATGGGTTTATTTAAATTAAATTATTTAATTCCATGATATAGATTAAACTTCTCGCGAAACTGTGAAATTATGTCATGCATCACTATATTATAGCAGAAAAAGGATTATAGGTTTGCCATCTTAATTGGCTATAGATTATTCCAAAATTATAAAATATTAGCCTCTATTTAATAAACTCTAATCAATCATAAACACTAGAACGTAAGAAATAAATAAATACCTATAAATTGTTGATACAATATAATGAATTAGATCTCATAATTATTAAGAATCAAACATTCAATAACCCTTCAACTATAGAAGAAAATTAAAAACAAGTCATGGAAGGAAGAAGAACACAAAAGTAAATAAAATTTTGCAGAAAATATTGGTGGTCGTACCTTGCCTCCTCTTAGAGGTGTTTACTGTCTCTTTTATAGGAGTAAATCTCATATTTTAGGAAAAATCTTTCTAAATCTTAAGTAACTACTAAAAAAAAGAGTCTTGCTAAAGGAAAATAAACAACTTGGTTTGAAAAAGAGATTAACTTTCTAAAAAAATGAATATTATGAAAGATGGACTTTCCAAAAGTCTATCCCTAAATATTAGGAAAGTCAACATGCTAAGAATCTTCAATGTTTCCAAAATAAATTCCGATTTCCCGCATGCTCACGTGTAAATAAAGGAGTGCTGCTGACTTGGCACCAGGAAAATCCTTTAGTGAATCTTGAAAATCATATGTCCATGCACTAAGGTAAGAGTATAATTGTCCACAGTTTTCTTCTCCTATGCATTAATGTTTCAAACTAACTCCTTTTTCTTCACTTTTCATCATAACTCTTCTTCACCAATCCTAAAATACAAAACGTTATAAAATACAATCATTAGTGTAATAATTATCCCAAAAATAAAGCAAAATCAATCAGAATCATTACACCAATTTACACTCTATCAAATTCCTCCACATCTAAACAATGATTGCTCCCAAGCATACAAAAACAAAAATAATTTTGTAAGCTAACTTACATTTCCCAAACCTCCTAGCCAGCATGCATCATAAAATCGAATAGAAATATAATTAAAACAACAAATACTTCACAGTATTTTGGACTAGAACAATCATTACATCTCCTAACAGTTCCTTTGAAGTAAAAACCACAAGATTCAACAATCCCCTCCATGGATTCAATTGAAGACATTCAAAATTGGGTAAAGGACATTTATCACTCAAATCAACACAATGAAATGGTATTACCATAGACTTGCAAATATATCATATTCTACCACTCAAAAGTATGAATTTTATACACCAATCAAAATGTCTTTTATTAGGATACAGTGGAACTATGGATAAGAGTAGGATAAAAGGATATTTAAGATTGAAAACATATCAAAGGAAGTATATAATTAATATCATTAATGTTCTCTCTAGTATAGACTGCTTAAGAGATAAAAATCACATTATCTTTTTGCTTCACCTTTATCCCCAAGTAATATGACATGAGACCCTTATCACTCATCTCGAATTCTTGAGCCATTGCCTTCTTGAAATCTTTTTACTTCCGCGGATTACTTCCCGTAAGGATTAGATCATCCACATAGATGTATTTAAACAAGATATCTCCCTTCTCCTTCTTTACTTAAAGTGCATACTCATGAATGCAACTAAGGAATCCATTCTCTTGATGGTATTTATCAAGATGACAATACCATGCTCTTGGTGCCTACTTGAGGCCATATATGGCTTTTTTCAACCGTAGCACCTTGTTTTCATGGCCTCTTGCCATAAACCCTTCTAGCTATTCCACGTGCACTTCTGTTTTAGGAGAACCATTCAGGAAAGTAGATTTTACATATATCTAATGAATAGTCCACTAATCTGGGCTCCAAAGGTGATCAGTAATTGTATTATCTCTAATCTTGTAATTGTAGCAAACACTTCTTTATAATCCACACCATATCTTTGTTTATACCACTTAGCAACTAATTTTGCCTCGTGCCTTACCAATTCTCGATTGGTATTTTTCTTTATCTTGTACACTCATTTCAAGTCAATCTCTTCATGACCACTAAAAAGTGTTACAAACTCCCATGTTTCATTTTTCTCAATTGAGTGAATTTCTTTATCCATGGCTTGTATCCATATCTTCTCCTTTATAGCCTCTGTGTAGGTCAATGGCTCATCACTAGTAAATGGTCAAAATAAATTCCTACTATTTATTCTTTTGGTGGCATCATATAACTCATGTATACTCCAAAATCATGGAGATCATTCACTTGGGCTTGTTGGTGTATTGGGGGTTATATCTTCACCTTCAGGTTGTTGCTCCCTATTCATTTCTTCTCCCAAATATGGAAGAAAATCATATTTCTCTCTATCTTTGGTGCTACAATCCTATGAGGTGCTTTCCTTGAACTCCACATCACTACAAACCACCAATTTCTTGATTTAGGGTCAAAGCACTCGTACCCTTTTGAGTTTTTAGCATACCCCATAAACATGATCTTCTTACTTCTATCATCAAGCTTTGTCTTCCATTCGCTTCATGCTTCTTAAAGGGTCTTTTTCTTCAAACTCTTCATTAGTGATTAATTAGAGAGATAAACATCACATGTAATAGCTTCCACCCAAAACTCCCTAGGCATTCCTTTACTCTCTACCATTGTTCAAGTCATATTGAGGATCATCCCATTCTTCCTCTCAGCAACTCCATTTTGTTGTGGTGATCTTGCCATAGTTGTAGGATATCTAATCCCATGTGCTTTACAAAAGATTTTGAATTTATTAGAGGTAAAATCCCCACCTCTATTTGTCTATAAGGTTTTAATATGGCAACCACTTTCTTTTCCATCGGGATTCGAATTTTTTGATCGCTTCAAAAGTCTTGGTTTTATTTTTCAAAAAGTGTACCCATATCTTCAATGAGTAGTCATCAATAAAAAGAACAAAGTATGAATTTTTACCCAAAGATTAAAGCTTTATCAACCCGCACACATCACATAAATAAGTTGTAGTGGATTAATGGCTCTAAAATTTTTGGGGAAAACTCCTCCTCAAATACTTCTTAAGTAAGGATGCCTAACTTAGATGATTGATTACAGTAATCTCATTCACCATGTTTTTTTTTTTTCTCCTAGGGCCTTGAGACTTTCAAAGTTGAGGTGTATGTACACATGTACCATATCTATGAAGGATCCTTGACACAAACATGTAAACACTTTGCTTTTACCATCTTCAAGTTAAGCAAAAACATATAACTTTTTGTCATGAGAATTTTAGTAACGAATCTATCTTCCCGATCTCGGAGCCATAGAATGCGGTCCTCCATATTCACCTTATGCCCTTTCTCTAGGAGTTTCCCAATATTCAAGATGTTGCTTTTTATCTTATGGACGTAGTAGACATTATGTAGGAATTTGTGGCCCCTATTCTTCGTAGCCAAAATTGCCAAATATTTACCCTCGATTTCAACCTTCGTGTCATCACCAAACCGGATATAGCCCATCATTTTTGTGTCCAACTTTATGGACTTGCTCCTATCTTCCATCAGTGGTTGCTCACAGCATTTTCGAGGTATCACATGTTATCTTCTCCTAAAAAATCTTCCTCATGAGAGAACATGAGGGTTTCACCTTTGGTCTCCTTGTGATCGATAAGATTTGTCTCCATGTCACCAATCTTGTTTGACATTCCCAAAAATAGTGTCCATATTTGCCACATGAGTAGCATTCAATGTAGCTTTTATCACTTCTTAGCTCATTTTTCCTCCAATTGTTTCCTCTGCCTCTACCATGGCCTCTTTGGAAACTCTTGTTTCTACCCTCGGGCATAATTCTGCTCTCCTCTTCCTTGACCACGTCCTTGGCCTCAGCCACAATCTTAGCTTTTCCCGTGTTTTTGACTTCTACCTAGTTTTGAAATATTTTGTCACGCTCCAACTCCACTCCCTCGTCGGGATTTCATCAATGACGGACTACTTGGCTCGTGCCAGCGTTCACTCACTTACATGGTTGACATAAATTATACTAAATTAAAAGATCTTTTATTTATTTCAATCACTAAATGTTACAAGATCTTTTATACATAGTAAAGTAGTGAAACTTCTATACTAGAGAGATTATCCACAATAAAGCTATCACTATTGACTCAACTAATTCTCTTCGACTTTTGTTCTTGCAGGATCTGAAAATAATTTTTTTGTATGAGTTGGATAGTTCAGTGAGGTCTGAGTGTGCATGTGTGAAAAACTTCTCATTGTAAAATTATACGATAATGGTTTTATTGTAAAATCTTTTGAGAAAGCTTTCAATACAACAACAACATGCACAAATAATAATAATAGTAACACATAACAATACAGTATAGGTAACCGTTCACTTTTGTTTTATCACTCCATTATGAGAATAGTTTCCTTATCCATCCCACGAGGTCTATTTCCAGAAAGACCTATCACTCTCCCTCATATTAAGTAGACAAACCTCCCATCAACATTAATGGGATACTATCGGTATGTGTTTCGACATTTGACTTATCCCTTGCTTGCTCGACAGATCTCCATACATATCGGCTTATATAACAATCACTAAAACATACATTGATGTAGCGGCAATAAATCATGGTAACAGTAGTAAATCATGAGAACAGTAGAAAATCACGGTAGTTATATATAAAAATATATGAATACAAAGGACACTCACCTTAAAGAGTTTTCCTTAAATAAGATTTTTTACTCAACTTACCTTTTCCTTTACACCTGCTTTCACAGAGTAGCACTCCTCTCTTTTCCTTCCTCTTTCTTTTTCTCTCTTTCTCTGTTTCTCTTCCTTTCTTCCTCTTGACTAAATTTGGTTTGGGAATAGAAGAGGGTGGGGGTGTTTATAGATGTTGGAAAGTGATGAGTCAATATCTTCTTTCATGGATTGTTGACACATGTAGGACATTTGTTTATCATATAGGATAGTTATTCTTGATGCAAGACACTTGTTAAGACACTTGTTCATCATGTAGAACACTTGTTCTTAATGCAAGACACTTGTTAGGACTCATTTTCATCACATTTTTATCATGGTTGGTGGAGATTTATCCATAAGGAAAGATATTTTGGTCGGTTGATATTTATCTAATCCTTGGTTGGTAGATGTTTATCCACAATGGTCAATTGACATGTGTAGGACATGGATGGTGGTAAGGCAATTCAATGTATGGTGGTGAAAGATGGTAAGGTGGTCGGACTTGGGGTAGGTGCAATATACATTTATTCAGGTTACAGATTGTTCATGTATGTATTTTCGTATAATATCATTTAAGTAAATATTCATTTACTTAAAAATTACATGTAAATAAGAAAATACCCCTATTTGAATTCAATAAAAATAGTTTCAGGACCTAATTCCTTAAAGATAAAAAGTCAACTCTCATTCCAAGTATAAAACTCAAAATGGCTAACTTTGGTAGATTTATTTGAAGGGTTAATGACTTAGAAAAGTTCTAAAAAAATAAGTTTTCACCTAATTCAATTATAAGGAATAATTACCAGAATTTTCCTCCTTATTTTCTAGATATTTTAGATACCTCATTTTGAGGATACTTAGTTTCCAACAAGCTGGTCAAACCTATGTTCTTAATATTCCAAGTCTCGGATTTCATACCCAATTCATTTGTTTAGATAACCTCACTAATCCACAATTAATAATAAGTTATTTCTTATAGTTAAATTAGAGTATGTGACATAATTCCTTTAAGATTAAACGAAAGTTTCGCTTGCAAGACATGCTCTATCGGCTTTAGTTGACATTGCTTCATTCTCTCCTCATGGGCCCCCATTCAACTCATCAATCATTCAACTTATCAGTAGTCATGGACTTTAAGTCATTAGACTCTTCAGTTGCTATAACTACATGATTAAACTTGCAGTTAGGGAGTGTATAACCTTTTCTATAACTTGTATATCACCCACTACTTCTCTGAGCCTTTTCCTTTGACATACTATTGCCAACACACAGGTGAAGTAATCCACTATAGATTCACTCTCCTTTATCAAAAGTGACTCAAATTCAACCCTTAGAATTTGGAGCCTCACCTTCTTCATCCTATTAACTCCTATTATAGAGTTCTTAAGGATATCCCATGCATCTTTAGCCTTGGTCTTATTGGTGATCTTCACAAACATGTCATAACTTAATCCTTGATGGATGATAGAGACAGCACTTTGATCTCTTTTCTTTGCTTTTTGCAAAGATCTAGTTGGGCAATTGTGAGGGTACTTTTGATGGTGGCTTCATCATAACCCTTCTCGATGACATCCCATAAGCCATGAGACCCAATAATGATCTTCATCCATAGTGACCATCTATCATAATATGTTTTGGTTAGTTAAGGGTATTGGAAGGAGATAAGTGAATTTTTAGTGGCCATGTCAACAAGGCTCTAATACTAATTTGTTGGCACCAAAGAGCATGGCTTTGAGCTATGTTTCACTCACAGGATTGTCCTTACATACCAAGAGACATTCTAACTTTAAAAAATTCACTATACACCAAGAGGCATTTTAGAAAATCTAATAGTTCCACTACATACTAATTGTCATTCATGAAAAACACAAGCATGGATAAAGGGGTATGCATTTTACATAAAAAAAAAGACACGTGATAAAAAAAAATGACCCAAGTTCAATTCTCAATTTTAATTAATTCTTTACTATTTTTAACAAATTTCTCTTAAAATTGACTTTCAGAGTACCAACAAATGCTTAAAGATGGTTAAAGAATTTGACCTGGTGATCTTGATGCCAAATTTGTAATATTTTCATTAGAAACCCTCTTTTATTTGCAAAAAGATTGCCTATAGGCATCCAAACTTTGGAGAACTCTTAATGCAAATAAGGTTTTTCAGGAAGAGCTCTTCACTAGGGTCAATAAAAATTTTAAAGCCAAGCACAATCTCAAAGGGCGATGAGCTTCTTGCAGTTATCTTTGGCCATGCACCTTGATGGATTTGGAAAAACAAAAAATGTGAAAGTCTTTTCAAAATACCTTTAAAGCTGGAGGAAATTTCTTCTTAAGGCCCTAAAGCTTGTAGAAGACGTTGTCTAAATTGAGATGGACTCACAAGTCACTGCTTCTCTCTTGTCTAAGCCCTACTCAAGTAGTGAAAATCATGACAACTTGGTGAAGAAGTGCATGGATGACCTTACATCCATTTTTTATATTCTCTATCAGGCAAACTTGTGCATGGTCCTTCTAACATGTTTAAGTCACCACCATCCTCTTGGGGTTGTGGCCTATTCTACTCCTCCTCAAGAGATTCTAAGCCTTTTGGTCAAGGATCAACGCAAAAACTTAACTTGAGAAGTTATTAGATTTGTTCTCTACTATTGTTGTGCTCTTTTGTGCTTTTTTTTGTTCTTTTGTTGTAGTTTCTCCTTTGTTACCTATGTTCTTTAGGCCTTGCTCTGGGTTCACTTTAAGAATTAAAAAGAGAGAGAGAGAGAGAGAGAGAGAGGAGTGTTCTTCAAGTTTAGTGAGGAGAGAGAAAAAAAGGTATTGAAACACACACATGCTAAAGTAAAAAATACAGCAAAACACTCATAAACAATATGGTCTATGTTGAATAGTAAGTTTAGAAAATCTGAACATAGAATTTGAGACTTGGATTTTCAGAACTTTGAAAATTTGATGGAGTTCAAAGAGAAATGAGGATGACAACAAAAACTACTTGAACGATTTCTTGTATTGCTAGAGTGAATTGTTTGAACCTTTTTTACAACTGAGCACCAAGGTGGATTTATATACTACTCTAGTCTAAACCCACATTTAATAGAACTATTGAATGCTAGAACTAAGTATATCAAGGAATCTAGTAACTAAAGAGACAAAATCACATACAAATATTTTTTACTCACAAAAAATCCTTGTTCTTTGGCATTTTGCATGTGTACCATATTTTTCATCTTAACTCTTCAGATTTTGATAAGACAAATAGACTTTTATAACTCCTTATTTCCATGTTTTTTAGAGTAGTTGATCCTTTCATCTTCACACTAATGTTTGCTCATCTAAATAGCCATTTTCTCTCTATATATATAATATCAAGTTTACTCTCCAAGACCCCTCTTAAACTTGATTTTTTTATGAAGTTGAGCCGTATCCACATCTTCTGAAAATTCTTTGAATCGAGAAGTTTGGTGAACATGTCAGCCACTTGGTCCGGTGTCTTAACTTATTCGAGCTTGATCTTTTTCTTTGCAACACAATCTTAGATAAAATGGAATTTTGTGTCAATATTTTTGCTTCTTTTATAGGACACTGCATTTTTCACTGGTGTTTGACCTGACTTGTTATCTTTTATTACTTTGTTTTCTCCTTCTACTCCGAGTGAAGTTCTCTTCAAAAGCCTTCTAGCCATATTACATGATAAGTACTTGATGTCGCAGCTACATAATTGGAGTCACATGATGCGAGTGTGACTATCGACGATTCCCTGGACATAGCGAAGGATTCACTTGGTAAACTTCATATGTGATTCGGTTGGATTCTCCATAAGTCGATGGATGATCTCAATGGAAATGTAATATCCGGTCTTATGCATGACAAATATGGAGACTTCCCGCAAGACTTTTTTAAAATTTCTTTTGCAAACCTTTCTTAGGATAGAAATATCTTATATTCTAATTGCAACATCTCAATGCCTAAGTAATAGGACATGAGACCCATGTTTTTCATCTTGAACTCCTTCCATGTCTATTACATAGAGGGCATACTCAAGAGTGTGCCTTGTGAATCCATTCTTTTGAAAATATTTGTCGATATGGCTATTTTATGCTCTCAGAGCTTACTTAAGCTTCAACCTTAAAATATTATCTTTGTGGTTTTTGATCAGCTACCCGATGGGTTGTTCATTCTTCTTCTAGATGACCATTGAGGAAGCCTGAATTTATATCTAACTAGAAAATCCTCCATCTCTTTTGTGCCACTATTGAAATAAGCAGTCGGATAATCTCAAGTCAAACTACACCAATAAAGACTTCATCATAGTCAATGTCAGGTCTCTATTTGTAGCCCTAAGCTATGAAGTTGGCTTTGTACCAGTCCACCTTTGCTTTTGAATTCTTCTTTGTTTTATACACCCATTTGACTTTGATTCCTTGATGATGATTTTGAAGCATTATTAACTCGCAGTGTCATTCTTATTGATGGCTTGAATTTTGTCATCCATTATTTGAACCCACTTTTCATTTTTGTTAGATTCTTCAAAATTTAAAGGTTTAACATTATCATAAATAAAGAAAAGATTAAGGACTATTCACCATCTCAATTACATTATAAATATCTTTAATATTCCCAGTTTCATAATGTCCAACATCCAGATCTAATGTTGAAGCTGAATCTCTTCTTGATGAAGGAGTCATCATGGAGCTTGTCCAATTAAAGTGGCTTCTTAAGGTATTGATGGAGTTGGTGAGCTTAAAAGAGTCACTTCAATATAACTCGTTATGGTCGGAAAGTCTTCAAAATATGGGAAATAAACATTTTTCCCATGTTAAACTTTATTGAACTTCATATCTTGGCTAATCATGATCTTGCTAATATGAGCGCAGTTTGTCATTTGTTGTAGTAATGTGAGATACTCAACACATGCCATTTTGAATCTCTTCTGACTTTGGCTCTAGAAAAACTATTTAGGGATGAAATTTTTGTTATTTTTGTCTATAAATTTCATTCCAAGCTAGCTTTTTATGTAGCAGTGGGGTTGACCTCCGACATGAATTTTTTGTAACTAACAAAGAAGGGAAAAAAATATCTCAAATTTATAAATTAGTCAAAACAAAAGTAAAAACCTGAGGCTATTCTAATTTGCAAGCGAAGAACAAGAAACAAGAAATTGAAGCAAGGTAATGAGCAGTTAAAGAAACAAACAATAAATACACTGCTAACATATATGTTACCTTTCTTATGTTAATATATAGAAGGTAAATATTATCGAAACATATACATGACACCATATGATGCCATTATGTCGACATTTCTTAATATTACAAGTATCTTTTTTTCTTATATATCAAGTTATATTACCCTAAAAATCATAATATGTCAACATTCTATTATAATATATTGATATATCATATATTTTGAAGAATATTTGATTAGATTGATTTTAGGTCTTTCTTTTTTTTATACATCCCCCAACTTGTATAAATACTCTCATTGTTCAACGTATTTGATACACAATAAAATGTAAAGAATTTTCCCTCTCACATTATCCCTCTCTATTTTCTACATGATATCAAAATTCTCTTTGCAAAAAGAGTCAGAAAAATATCTCTAAGGTTTTATATAGGTCAAAAACTCCTCATTCTTTTTTCCTCTCCCAATATAACTCTCTCAGTATAATTATATTGAGTGAATTATATAGGAAAATAGAAAACTTATATATATATTTTTGTAACCTATCTTAGTTTCCAACCAAAATAGCCTCCATATGCGCCCACACACTCAGATCTGATGTCTGAGCATATCACTGTGCTCATCACACTCGATACTATCAACCGTACAAATCTTGATATCATCTTGCAGTACATGCACATTCATGTGCCGATGTAGTTTCCAACAATAACCATTAATGCCTTGTTAATGCTTGTGATCATGGTCAATTTTTTTTGTTTTTTGTTACTCATCAGTTCATTTGATAGTCAATCAGTATATACCAAATTGATCTATGTCTCTCACCGATTACTATGATGGTAATTAGACTGGCATATGCCCACGTATATGCCTACATGCACTGACAAAATGCCATTGGTTTGTTCTAGTAAAAGCTATCATCTAGAGCTTGAAGAATAACCAAAAGATATTGTTTTGAGTCGATGAGTACAAAATGATGTCATTTCAATCCCTCAATAGAATCGTTCAACCTCTGCCATGTGTTATCACCTAGTTAGCCATCACCAATCTAGTTAGTAGTAACATCATCAGACACATCAATAGACATGTCTTTTACCATGTCAGAGTTTTGGGCCCACTCTACCATGTTAGCGACCATGTCATTAAGCCATGTCAGTTGCCATGTCATAACTAAGGTCCACGTCGGCACGTCAGACATTCACATCAGTAGCCATGTCAGATCTATCGGCCTGCATTTCTCTTACGTCATCATTCACGTGGTCCCTCATGACATAAATGTGACATCATCACCCTATGTTACGTCATTGCTCACACGCTGGTGCTGTTCAATGTCCTATTCTGAGGCTCAATTCAATCATTAACAGACTTTGACTGTTCGGTTTAGCAATTTCATAGCTGGATTCTTCATAAACTAGACCGGTTCCTAAGGTTTTTGGGTGTCGAGAATCCATTTTTGGGATCAATTTTGTCAAATTTTAACACTACAAATAGGGTATTTTCATTTTTGATATTTTTCAAATGTTATTATTACGTATTTTTACATAATGGATGCTTCTAAATTCTCTCCAACCTCCCCTTATCAGTCTTTTCAGAGATTAACTACAAATAATCAACCAAGATATAGCACTTACTATAAAGAACATGGTCATCATTACTCTAAACAAAGAACAAGACTTAGATAGACCTCTAGACAATAGGCTTCTAGATAAGGTAACTCTTTTAAGTCCTCTCACACTCGACCTAAGCCCACTACTATTGCTACCACTAAGAGTCCTTAGGAGATAACATCTCCCAAGTTTTCTTTAACAGATCTTCAAAAACATTTTAAACAACTTCAATCGGATTTTGGTACACCTCTTCGCTCACCCATTTTGTCCAACCAGGTACCCCCTTTTCATGGTACATTGATTCTATATGTTGTAATCACATGACCTCTGATGTATCTATATTTGACTGTTTCACTACCTCTCCAACCTCTTATATGACTTATATCTCTAATAATTCCACAATGCATGTTCAAAGCATATACACCATAAAAAAATATAACTTATCCTTGTTTAATATTTTTGTTATCCCTAAATTATCCTTAAATCTTATATCTATTGGATAACTGTGTAACCTTGGTCTTACATTTTCCTAGTTATGGATGTATTGTGCAGGACCTACAGACAGGAGAGATCCTTGGGACAAGGAGTAAGGTTGGTCCACTATTCCAACTTACTTCCTTTCATCTCCCATCCAAACTAGTTGCTACTGTTGTTTCATCCACTATCTGGCATTCTCTTCTTGGTCATCCTTCCGATGACAAATTGGGCTCCCTCATTTCTAGTGGTCCCTTAAGATAAGTCAAGTCTGAGAGTTTTAATTGTGTTAGTTGCCAACTTGCAAAAGGTCATGCTTTACCCTTTTCTAATAATGATTTTATCTCTTAAGCACATTTTTACTTGATTAATTCTGATATTTGGGGACCCATCCCTCATGACACATTATGTCATGATTATTGAGATTTTTTCTCGTTATACATAGATTTATTTAATACATTATAGGTCTAAATTATTTTCTACTTACTCTCACTTTACAAATATAATTTAGACTCAATTCTCTTACAAAATCAAAATACCCCGCACTAATAATGCCATAGAATACAAAGAAAGATCATTTACTCACTTTCTTGCCCAACAAGGTATGATTTTCCAAAGATCTTGTCTGAGAACCTCCAAACAAAATGGCTGAACAGAATGGAAACATAGACAAATTCTAAATATCGTTTGTGACCTCCTCGTATCTTCCTTATGTCCAGAAACTTTTTGGAGAGACGTAACTCTTATAGTTGTTTATACTATAAATCATATTCTTACTCTAGTCATTGGTAATATCTCTCCTTATGAACAGTTATATAATTATGCTCCTAACTACCATACTCTTAAACTTTTTGGTAGCACCTACTTGGTACTCTTATAAACTCATGAGCATACTAAACTAGAACTATAAATACAATTATATTGCTTTCTAGGGGTATGGAATAGAACACAAAGGTTACAAATGTTGGGATCCACTATCTCAAAGGCTTCATATCTCTAGACATCTTTTAGGAATACAAAATGTTTTCAACTCTTTCTCAATTCAAAATCAACAACTCTCCTCAACTATTCTTCTTTAACCTGACTATACCTCTATTTCCTAACACTTCTTTTGCATATTCTTTTAATAATTGATACAACTCAACCTCACCTTCACTTGCTTCTCTTGACCCTTCGATGACTGTGGATCCATTTTATACTTCAATGGATCATCCTTTACCTCTATCAAATAATCTATTAACTTCATCCGCACCTTCTACTCTCTAACCACCTCTTCATCAGTCTGATCAAGTCAGTTACCCTCCTAGCTGACTTTGAGACTTCCATGTTTATTCTACTATCATCTGTCTTCATAAATCATGCACATATTGTGAGGCTAGTACTAACTCGTTATGGCAGCAAGCAATAGAAGAATAACAAGAGGCTCATGCCCACATAAATTTTTGGGCATGGCCGACTTACCTCCAAGAATGTCTATTATCAGGAGTAAATAGTTCTACAAAAAAAAGACTAGAGCTGATGGGTCTATTGACCGATACACAACACCATTTGTAGTGAAAGACTTCACACAGGAGAACAACATTGATTATAATGAGACATTTGTCCTTATAACTTGCTTAACCTCAGTTTGTAGTCTCATTGTTGTTGCTGCTAGTAAATCTTAGCCTTTATTTTAGATGGATGTCAAGATTGCCTTCCTTAATGGTGATCTCACTAAAGAAGTATATATTAAACCCCCACCAGGTTATGATCTTCCACCAAATAAGGTTCATCGTCTTTGCAAAGCCTTATATGATCTTTAACAGACACCTTGGGCATGGTTTTCTAAATTCAGCACCACAATTGGCCACCTTAGGTTTTATTCCAATGCTTATGATCATGCTTTATTTGTTCAAAAAAGAAATCAAGGATCTACTCTTCTTCTTCTCTATGTCAATGACATGATCGTCAGCGGTGATGACACTAACAACATCTTTGCTCTCAAATAATTTCTCCACTAGCACTTTGAAATGAAGGGTCTAGGTACTCTCCATTATTATTTTTTTTTAGGTATTGAGGTTACATCCATAGAGTTTCTTATCCCAAACCAAATGTGCTATTGACCTTACGTCACATGCTAGCATGACGGATGCTAAAACTGTTGGCACTCCTCTTTGAACCCAATGTTCATCTCTTAGCCATTAATAGGACACTTCTCAATGATGCCACTCTTTGTCATTAAGTACTTGGCAATCTTATAGTGTCAGCCAGTTCATAAGTAAACCACGGATCACTCACTTTTCAATTGTTCTTCATATTCATTACATGCGATGTACTCTATTTCATAGTTTTTGTTTCTCTAACTCGTCTCCATTAGCACTACCGACATATTCTAATGTTGATTGGACTGGAGACCTAAGTGATCATCACTACACTACCGGATATTGTTTCTTTCTTGGTACCCTACTTATCTCTTGGCATAACAAGAAACAAACAATTGTTTCTTGTTTTAGTATAGAAGAAGAATATCAAGGCCTTATTGATGCCATTTCTAAACTCCTTTGGTTACGATGCTCCTCCAAGACATGGGTGTCACTCCTCCTCGGTTGTTCCTCTTAATTGTAATAATCGAAGTGTCATGCAAATTGCACACAATGATGTATTCTATGAACGCACCAAACATATTGAGATTGATTATCACATTGTGAGACATCATGTCCTTCATGGCACTATTCAACTTAGGCTATCTCCTCCCAATCTCAAATTATAGATATTTTTATCAAGTCACAGTCAAACTTGGTGATTTCAGGATCTAATTAGCAAATTTAAGATGAGAGACTCCTCAACACCTTGAGTTTGTAGGAGGATGTTAACATATATGTTACCTTCCATATGTTAATATATAGAAGATAAATATTCTCGATAGATATACATGACACCATATGATACCATTATTTAGACATTTATTACTATTACTAGCATCTTTTTATTTATATATATATATATATATATATATATCAATTTATATTACCACAAATATCATAATATATTAATTTTTATCACAATATATCATATATTTGGGAGAATATTTGATTAGCTTGATTTTAAGTCTTTCCTTTTATATACATACACCAACTTGTTTAAATACCCACATTGTTTAATGTATTCAACACATAATAAAATATAGAGAATTTGCTCTCTTACATTATCTCTCTCTACTTGGTACACACACAATGGTGACTGTGTCTTTTACATGGAAAAAAAACCACAAAACAAAAGCAAAATAAATGCATTATGGAGGCAACGGAAGTACAAGGAGATTACACAAATATTGTAAATACTATCAACAAGCTCTCACAAGCCCTCCCTTCTCCTTTTAATTTTTCCAGGTAGGAAAAAATGGATGGGATGTACGTAAGAACACTTTAAAGGTGTATTTTGAGAGACATACAAAAATGCAATTTGGGTATTAAATCACTCGGATTTTGGAGTGTCGTGTTGTGGGAAACAATATTGTTCAATTTATTCGTGATTAATATTTCGATCGGTTTGAAAAGGTTTATGAGGAACATAAAAAATTCGAGTAGAAATCAGTTGCGATTTAGTGGTATGATTTCAATTTCACATGCTTCTTGATTTATTTTTATAAAATAAACCCAAAATTAGTATAAGAGTAGTTGGGTTTATTAAAATTGTTTTTCAGAACAATTTTTTTGGGAATGATTTTTATTTTTCGAAAAATTTGCCATGATAGAATTTTTTGACTTCTTGAGAATGAATTTTCCTTGAATTGATCATGCCACGTGAATGCCCATGATACGTAGATCATGAATATATTTTTTATTCAATTTTTGGGCATGATTTGGAACCCAATTTTGAAAATTGTTCATTGTGACCGAATAGAGAAAATTTTAGATCCATGCCTAAAACAAAAATTTTTCGACAAATTAAGGTCGAAAATGAGTTCTACATGTGCTAAAACATAGAAATCAACTATTACAGTGAATTTTATCAGGCAAAGAGTTTTAGAAATTTGGTTAGAAATTGAGCATGATTTAAGGCTTGATTCATCCAAAAATTGAGCTCAAAAAGATCTTTAAGAGTTAGATCTAAAAACCCAATTGAAATCGAGGCAAAAAAAAGGTGCAAAAATGAGTTTTCTGCAATCGGGTCTAAAACTAGGTCAAACCAGGTTGGGCTGACCCGTGCATGTGCGTGTGTGACACTACCCAGATTCAAACCTGGGAATCCTATACGAACATGAGTAGTCACAACCACCAAGCCACGATTTCTTGTTGTGTTGAGAAAGCATCACATATTATATATAAATGCTTTTTGAAATTTATGATTTTATTATTATTCATGGATTTAATAATTCATGAAATTTATGCTAATATATATGCATGAGCGGGAGCCTAATTGGTTGAGTTGAGACTCCCAACCATATAAAATTGTGTATTTTATTTAATGTGGGTATTCGTGCATCGAATCTGAATACAAGGTGGTGAGAAGTAATTTCGGATTGTGGTGAATAGGTCCGTTGATCCATTCATTCGATTTTGGATTTATTTTCGAATCATCTTATGTTTGTTGATTTGAAGAATGTACAAATTTCATATATTGAAGAATAAGTATCGAATTAGTCACTAGCGTCTCTTTTTTAATGTATCAGACATTATGGCTTTATCAAAAAATATCATAGTCGATCTTGTTAAGGGGGATAAATTGAATGGTGACAATTATGATATTTGGTACCAGAACATTCAGCTCATCCTTGAGGAACATGATCTTATAGAGATTCTAATGCATGAGATGGTAGACCCCAGGGAGGGTGTTTCCATGGCACAAGGTAGACGGGATCAGGAAATCTACCATGTATAGAAGAAAAAAGATGGCCAAGCTAGGGCAATCCTTATCAGCAGCATGCATGATGATCTAATACCTTTGTATGAGCAGTACCCTACTACTAAGGCTACTTGGCTCACTTTAAAAGAGCATTCTGGCACTTGTTCAGCTCCTAAACTTAGGATACTGACTTATATGTTCATAACTTATAAGAAGCGGCCTGACCATTATATGAAACAACATTTAATGCAGATATCAAGTATGATAGCATTGCTAAGAAATGCGAATAAGCAATTTCATATAAACTACAGGTTCTAGAAGTGATCCAGTCCTTGCTTGATTCATGGGAAACCATGAAGATATACCTCACTCATGATGGGAGTATATGCAATTTTGTAAATGTGAGTCGTCATTGTTGTAACGTCGATACTGCGGTGTCCGTACTATCGTAC
Organism: Dillenia turbinata; assembly: GCA_037126225.1. Lineage (NCBI taxonomy): Eukaryota > Viridiplantae > Streptophyta > Magnoliopsida > Dilleniales > Dilleniaceae > Dillenia > Dillenia turbinata. The sequence continues at coordinate 12,363,392 of JBAMMX010000024.1, forward strand.
TCGTGTTCATGAAATATATAAAATATTCCTTAATTATTTACATAGAGAAAAATTTTTGTTTATCTTGATTTTCGATTTTTTGGTCTTTAAATTGAAATTTTTAACATATTTAAAGTATCCGTATTTCCGATTTGTAATTTATCTTATTTTATTAAAAATTTGAAACCTTGAAAAATAAAGTGAGTATAAAAATATATATATGAATATTTATTTATTTATTAATTTATTTATTTACTCATTTAATTATTTATAAGTTTATTTTATAAAAAGAAATATATAATAATAATAATAATAAGAAATTAAAAAAAGGGGGGATTAGGGTAAGAAAACCCTTACTATCCTTCTCTCTCCCTCTTCCTCTCCGTCTCTTCGTCTCCCTCGCTGCCGCCTTCCCTCACCTATCTCTCCCTCTCCGCCACCTCCCTCCGGCGTGTCAACCTCCGTCATCGCCCCTTTTCGCCACCACCCACAGCCACCGACACTCTCTCTTTCTACCTCATTCGCTGTCTCACTCTCTCTCTCTCCCTCTTGCGATCTCTCTCGTACTCTCCGCCCATCTTCCGTCCCCCTCCGTCGTAGCTTCCGCCGCGACTCAGCGCCACCACACGCCACCGCTCACCTCTCAGTCCTCTCTCCCTATATCTCCCTCTGTCTCACTCACTGTCTTACTCTCCCGTCACTGTTTCTCTCTCTATCCCTCGCTATTTCTTTCGCGATCTCATCTTCGTCTCCCTCTCTCAATCAATTTCTCCTCCACCGCGTACCCTCACTCCGACTACTACAAGTCTCTGTCTCTATCTCACTGTCTCTCAGTCTCCCTCAGTCTCTCTCGCTCTGCTACTCCCTTCTCTCTCGATCGCTCACCCTCGGTTCTCTCTCTCTATTCTCTCTCTTTATCTCACGACCCCGCTCTGTTTCTCTCTCAGTCTTCCTCTGTCTTTATCCCTCTGTCCTTCCTCTCTGCAGCCTTCGTTACAGAGTAAACCCTAGGCCTTCGAAAAACCCTAGGCTGACTACGATTCTTCCATTGTGCAGATAAGGGTAAGAGTTCTAATCTATAGTTCTAGGGTTTGATTACAATAGAGATAAGTATAATTATTGAACTGTACTTTGAATTGGAAATAATATAGGTCCGGACTGAGTTGTAGACGCACGGACGTTAGGGTTTTGGAATGCAGACCACCCTAGGTGAGGTAAAATACCAACTCCTTCAATTTATTGGGATGAATTTAGGGTAAATTAGAGTAGGAGTGTATTGCATATGATAGGATGAATGTTAAAGTAGATTTGAAATGCGTTGATTGACATTATATGTTATTATTTAGGTTGAGTATAGCATTTTATATGAATTGGGCTGTTCCGGATGATAGAATCATATTGACTTGATTTGAATAGCTTCTCTTAGAGTTTACTTTGACGAATGCATAAAAACAGTCAGAATTTGGGATTTGAATTTAAGGATTTATGCAGCCTTTTCATTATAAGTTATCCTGCATATAGGAAATCAAAATACAATTTCCGTATTATGAAAATAGACTTCAATACCTTGAAAATGACATATGGTTTGAAGAAATCGGATGGGAATCGAAAAGTGTACGATTTTTCAAAGATTTTTTCATTTCGTAGGAAATTTATTTATTTTAAGCGTATTTCAGACTTTGATTACTTTTAGGATTAAATCAGACTTGATTTTGATTTGATTATTTATTTATAAATGAAATGCAATCGATGACATTAGAGTATATCCAAAAAAATTGAGGAATTAAAATTTGTACAAACTTAGGAAAATGACAAACCCTAAAATAATTGGAAATTTGATGAAAAATTGTGATGATTTGACTAGGTTGATCTTTTGGAGACTGGAGGAGTCAATTTGTTTTGATTTTGAAAATAGGGAGTGATTACCCTCCCTAGAATATGAGTGGGACCCTAATCTCTTGCATGAAATAGTAAAATCTGACTTTATCGTGTTTTTAATAAAACATGTTTTTGATATGCATTGTCTCGACGTATGGAATTAAAATTCAAATCTGTTTTGTGATTATTGGAGTGTCGTACTTATGTTTTCTACAATTATGCATCCATGTTTGAAATGAAATGAAATTGTGTCATGATTTGAGAAATTGAATGTTTTCTATTCTACCATTGCATTGGTTTGTTGAATTTAAATGATTTCGATAAAATGTATTGGCACACAGATTTGAATTGTTTTGAGGATATGATGAGATGATTTGGCTATGTGGGTTGGATGCCTACTAGCTTGAGATAATATGATGATATGGCATTATTTGATTGATTCCGTAGCTACGAAGGGACTTTATAGAGGCACGAGTTGCCCGGATATGCTTGTGCAGGAGGTATCCGCAAACGTCTAGTTTATATTTATTCATAGGCACGGCCGGTTGAACCCACATCGGGGGAAGATGTGTGTCCATCACCGTCTAGCACCACACGTGGCCCTATGTCGAGTCTAGGTAAGCAAGGGGTAAGCCCACGGTCAACGTCGGGGTAGAGAGCTATTTTTGAAACACTTTGTATAATAAAACCCCCGATACGTCTGTCATTGGTCATGGTTAACCTTTGCTAGGATCCTTTCGGCTTGCTCTATGACCTACTTGATTTTAAATGGATGCATATATATATGATATCGTGTGAATGATTAAATGAGTTCATTTTATCGAAAATATCATGATTTACTGCAAAATTTGAATTATTGGTTACGAATGATATTAATTGTCACTCCAATGTTCACCTATACTATTAGTACTTGGGATTAATCCCCTCACTTACTGGGTATCTACCTTGATACTCACCCCTCTTCTTTCCTCCCTCAGACAAGATTATTGTGCTGGAACGACACTTCAGAGTTTTGAGATTTTGATAGATTTGGTTATTCAGGACGGTAAGGTTTAAGTTTAAGCTGAGATTTAAATTCTACACTTTATTTCGACCCTGCGTGGTCTGGATATTGAGGTTCATAGTTGACCATGTACTTAATTTGGGATGACTGTATAATTTATGTACATTATCTATGAAACTCTTATTTTTCATTTGCATTGAGGAAATTATAGTGTTTGAATGTTAACTTACTTGGGAAAATTTGTTGTAAATTATATAAAACTTATGTCCGCTCAATGTGGCGGCTGCTCATGCTCTAGTTGGGTATGACAGTAGAGGTCTGTGGTTAGGATTGCTGGTAATTTACTTAGTCTGGCGTTGTCTGGATGTCTGCTGTGGTTGGTGGGTTGTTGTGAGGCCGGGATAACCATTTTATTTTATTTACAAGACGATTTTAAATTATACAGGTTTAAACATGTTTATTTATACATGGGAGACCTCCGATTTATGGGGGATTCTGCCCGATTTTCTGTAAAAATACAGTCGGCATTTAGGGCAACGAGCGGCTGTTCACGACTCCGGTTCGGGGTGTGACAGTTCGATTGGTATCAGATCTCTAGGTTGAGAGCTGTGTTTGATAAAATAGTAGTAAAAATATTCTCATGTATAATTTAAAAGTCCTCAATGCATATGAGAGTTTCATTACAGTCATGAGATCCCAGTACATGGTCTTAGGCATATGAGTTATTCTTTTTAGGGGGTTAGATACGGTGCGTATCTAACCTAACATATTAGTTCTATCAGTTTTTAAATTTATAATTTTATTCATTTTAGGGAGTTAGTTATTTCGCAACTAACTCTAATCATACGTAATTAAAGTTCTTCCTTTGTAAGGCTATGACTACTAGACGAGATACTAGATTTGTACCTCAGACACCTAAAATTCCCGAGGATGTTTCCTCATCATGTGTACCCTTCTAGCATTTTCTCAGCTAGCTATTATAGCCACGGTTCCATCACCATCATTTGATGCATTTAGGCAGGCGTATGAGTGGCCTATTGGATTCGAATGCCTTGATTCATAACTCAAAATCCTTTTTGGGGGGTTAGTTACTCAGTAACTAACCCTAATCCTTGATTTCTACCTAATGAAATGGTACTCTCTTTGCAGAATTATGCCACCTAGACGTGGTAGGCGCGGTGCACCACCGGAGAGTCCCTTAGTGCCTGATGCATTTAAGGCACTCGAGACTCCACGAGTACCAGAGAATGCTTCATCTACTCATGCACCTTCACCAGTGCCACCCTCAGCACCTCCACTGGCTGTTACAGCTGAGATTCCTCCACCACCACTCGATGTCTTGAGGCAGTGGCGGGAGTGATATAGTAGATATGGGGTGCAAATGCCACCACCTTTGCCACAGGCTCCAATGACTGCACCTGCGGCTGTACCTGCTCCTACGGCACCGATTCCTCCTTCGGTGGCCGGTCCGTCTATTTCTACTCTGACCGATGAGATGTTAGTTATTTTGAGGTGCATCCACGAGCTTACTCAGTTGGTGAAAGAGTCTCAACAGCTCGGATGCACAGACTTTTCTGGATCTGGTGATACCGTAGCGGCGAAGCATTGGATCAACAGGACTCGCAGGATCCTTACTGATCTGGGGTTGACAGAGAAGCTCAGATTGAGAGTTGTTGAGAGACTCCTCGATGGTGATACCCTCACTTGGTGGGAGGCTACTGAGCCACTGCGGTAGGAGGACTTCTTGAGGGAGTTCGATCGCAGATATTTTACAGAGTTTTAGTAGGACCATAGAGGGTTGAGACCCAGACGAGCCAGAGCTCGAAGTGGGGTAGGACTTTTAACTTTTAAGGAAGCCCTTCTCACTTTACATCAACATAGTTCGGATAGGGACCATGTCCCTAGAGCTTTGGAGTATAGGCCCCTAGTGCCTCTAGTTAGTCCATAGCACAGCACCATCCTATCTGCAGCGATTGTGGCTGATGTCATTTTGGAGCTTGTGGAGCTCCCCTTAGATGCTTCTAATATAGGAAGCAAGGACACATTTGGAGTACTTGTCCTGACCTAGGTTGCAGAGGTCAGGTACCATAGACACACATGGGTGAATCACAGACGGGTTAGCAGGGGGTACCTGCACACTCAGTACACACCGCTCCACGGACTGTAGCTGGGAGCAACACTGCACTAGACCCTTCATGATAGCAGCCGAGGGCATAGGCCCGCGTATATGCTATGACACAGGAGGATGCTCAGGCGAACCCAGATGTGATCATGGGTAATACTTTCATGGATTCTATTAGTTAGGAGCCTTTATGTACTCTTCTTTTTGAGATCATGTATATCATGATGATTATGTCCCACTATGATTAGTTAAAGCTCTAGAAGTTTAACTATTTCGATCCTTTTTTTTTTTTGAAATCATGTACGCTATGATGACATGTACGAACTTAGTTAGTTAAAACCTTAGAAGCTTAACTATTTTAATATATAGATATATACATATATCTTTTGCACATCGCAAATTGACTTTTCCGATTTCTTGCATCATGGGTACCATGAAAATATTTAGCGTCGATGACCGTGTTTTTATTTACACTGGTTCAGATTATTCTTATGTGAGAGCTTCTTACACTCAATAGTTGGATAGGCTATTATCGGTACTAAATGAAGAGCTACTAGATATCACTCCTCTTGATGAGTAGATAGTTAGAAATTCAGTATATAGAGAGTGCTTATCTCTCTTGTTTGATGGAACTCCGTGCATTAGGAGTCAGTTTGACTAGTGATGACCAAGTAGCACTACTAGCTCGATTTGAAATGAGACCGACCTTGTTCGACCATATTAGGGAGTTACAAGGAGCAAATGAGGAGCTCCAAGATACTCTTGATAGATCTGTAGAGGTGATGACAGAGAGTTTCGAGTCTGTGATGACGGACTGGTGGTATATCGAGAGCGGGTTTGTATTCCTGCCGACATCGATCTTCGGGGAGTTATTCTTGAGGATGCTTATTCCTCTGCTTATGCTATGCATCCGGACAGTACAAAGAGGTATCAGACTATCCAAAATAGTTATTGGTGGCCCGGTATGAAGAGAGAGATTGTAGAGCTTGTTGCTCGATGCTTGGTTTGTCAGCAGATGAAAGTCGAGTATTAGCGACCTACCGGCACTTTACAGCCCTTACCCATTCCTGAGTGGAAGTGGGATCACATTACTATGGATTTTGTGATAGGGCTACCGCGAACTTCATCATGGCATGATGTCATTTGGGTGATTGTAGATCGACTCACCAAGTCCGCACATTTTCTTCCTATTCGCAGCGACTATCCTTTGGAGACCTTGACACGTCTTTACATCGATATGATAGTCAGACTGCATAGTGTTCCTGTTTCGATTGTTTCAGATAGGGACCCCAGATTGACGTCTAGGCTTTGGCCCAGGTTGCAGGAGGTATTGGGCACTAGACTGAACTTCAGTATGGCGTATCATCCTTAGACGGACGACCAGTCAAAGAGGATGATTCAGATGCTCGAGGATATGCTTCGGGCATGTGTCATTGATTTTCATGGTAGCTGGCATCGACACCTTCCATTGGTGGAGTTTGCATACAACAACAGCTACCAGGCGAGTATCGGGATGCCACCATATGAGACACTGTATGGCAGGAGGTGCCGCACCCCGATATGTTGGGATGAGGTCGGAGAGCGACGTCTCAGCAATGTTGAGTTGATTAAGGAAACGAAAGATAAGGTTAGGATCATCCGTGAGCGGATGAGAGCCGCCCAAGACAGGTAGAAGGTATATGCCGATCGTAGACGATGATCCCTTGAGTTTGTCAAGGGAGATATGGTTTTCTTGAGGATATCTCCTTTAAAGGGAGTTATACGGTTCAGTCAGCGGGGCAAGCTGAGCCCCAGATATATTGGACCCTTCCGTATCTTTGAGAGGGTCGGGAATGTGGCATACAGATTGGAGCTGCCAGATGAACTATCCCGTATTCACGACGTCTTTCATGTCTCAGTACTCAGGAAGTATCTAGCTGATCCTTCTCATATACTTGAACCTCCACCTGTTGAGTTGCGAGAGGACCTTAGTCTTCCAGTTTAGCCCGTGGCTATTCTAGAATGGCAGGTCAGAAAGCTGCAGAGTAAGAAAGTTTTATTGGTCAGGATCTTGTGGAGAAGTGATCAAGTTGAGAAAGAAACCAGGAAGACCGAGGAGGCTATAAGGAGACAGTACCCTCACTTATTTACTGTATAGCTTTCTTTTAGTTTCGAGGACGAAACTTGTTTTTAGGGGGGTTAGAAAATGTATCGCTCACATTGCGGTGTCCGTACTATCGTACTCATGTTCATGAAATATATAAAATATTCCTTAATTATTTATATAGAGAAAAATTTTTATTTATCTTGATTTTCGATTTTGAGGTCTTTAAATTGAAATTTTTAGCATATTTAAAGTATCCGTATTTCCGATTTACAGTTTATCTTATTTTGTTAAAAATTTGAAACCTTGAAAAATAAAGTGAGTATAAAAATATATATATGAATATTTATTTATTAATTAATTTATTTATTTACTCATTTAATTATTTATAAGTTTATTTTATAAAAAGAAATATATAATAATAATAATAATAATAAGAAATAAAAAAAGGGGGGATTAGGGTTAGAAAACCCTAACTATCCTTCTCTCTCCCTCTTCCTCTTCCTCTTCCTCTCCGTCTCTTCGTCTCCCTCGCCGCCGCCGCCTGCCCTTACCCATCTCTCCCTCTCCACCACCTCCCTCTGCCATGTCAACCTCCGTTGCCGCCCCTTTTCGCCACCACCCACAGCCACCGACACTCTCTCTCTCTACCTCACTCGCTGTCTCACTCTCTCTCTCCCTCTCACGATCTCTCTCGCACTCTCCGCCCCTCTTCCATCCCCCTCCGTCGTAGCTTTCGTCGCGACTCAGTGCCACCACACGCCACCACTCACCTCTCAGTCCTCTCTCCCTCTATCTCCCTCTGTCTCACTCACTGTCTCACTCTCCCGTCACTGTTTCTCTCTCTATCCCTCGCGATTTCTTTCGCGATCTCATCTTCGTCTCCCTCTCTCGATCGATTTTTCCTCTGCCGTGCACCCTCACTCTGACCACTGCAAGTCTCTGTCTCTATCTCACTGTCTCTCAGTCTCCCTCAGTCTCTCTCGCTCTGCTACTCCCTTCTCTCTCGATCGATTACCCTCGGTTCTCTCTCTCTATTCTCTCTTTTTCTCTCACGGCCCCTCTCTGTTTCTCTCTCAGTCTTCCTCTGTCTCTATCCCTCTATCCTTCCTCTCTGCAGCCTTCGTTACAGAGTAAACCCTAGGCTTTCGAAAAACCCTAGGCTGACTACGATTCTTCCATTGTGCAGATAAGGGTAAGAGTTCTAATCTATAGCTCTAGGGTTTGATTACAATAGAGAATAAGTATAATCATTGAACTATACTTTGAATTGGAAATAATGCAGGTCTGAACTATATTATAGGTGCACGGACGTTAGGGTTTTGGATTGCAGACCACCCTAGGTGAGGTAAAATACCAACTCCTTCAATTTATTTGGATGAATTTAGGGTAAATTAGAGTAGGAGTGTATTGCATATGTTAGGATGAATGTTAGAGTAGATTTGAAATGCGTTGATTGATATTATATGTTATTATTTAAGTTAAGTATAGAATTTTATATGAATTGGGCTGTTCCGGATGATAGAATCGTATTGACTTGATTTGAATAGCTTCTCTTAGAGTTTAATTTGACGAATGGATAAAAACAGTCGGAATTTGGGTTTTGAATTTAAGGATTTATGCAATCTTTTCATTATATGTTGTTCTGCATATAGGAAATCAAAATATAATTTCCGTATTATGAAAATAGACTTCAATACCTTGAAAATAACATATGGTTTGAAGAAATCGGATAGGAATCGAAAAGTGTATGATTTTTCAAAGATTTTTTCATTTCGTAGGAAATTTATTTATTTTAAGCGTATTTCTGACTTTGATTGGTTTTAGGATTGAATCAGGCTTGATTTTGATTTGATTATTTATTTATAAATGAAATGCAATCGATGACATTAGAGTATATCCAAAAAAATTGAGGAATTAAGATTTGTACAAACTTAGAAAAATGATAAACCCTAAAATAATTGGAAATTTGATGAAAAATTGTGATGATTTGACTAGGTTGATCTTTTGGAGACTCGATGAGTCAATTTGGTTTGATTTTGGAAATAGGGAGTGATTACCCTCCCTAGAATGTGAGTAAGACCCTAATCTCTTGCATGAAATAGTAAAACCTGATTTTATAGTATTTTTAATAAAACATGCTTTTGATATGCATTGTCTCGACGTATGGAATTGAAATTCAAATTTGTTTTGTGATTATTGGAGTGTCGTACTTATGTTTTCTACGATTATGCATCCATGTTTGAAATGAAATGAAATTGTGCCATGATTTGAGAAATGGAATGTTTTCTATTCTACCATTGCATTAGTTTGTTGAATTTAAATGATTTCGATAAAATGTATTGGCACACGGATTTGAATTGTTTTGAGGATATGATGAGATGATTTGGCTATGTGGGTTGGATGCCTACTAGCTTGAGTTAATATGATGATACGGCATTATTTAATTGATTCCATAGCTATGAAAGAACTTTGTAGAGGCACGGGTTGCCCGGATATGCTTCTGCAGGAGGTATCTGCAAACGTCCAGTTTATATTTATTCATAGGCGCGGCCGGTTGAACCCACATCGGGGGAGGACGTGTGTCCATCACCATCTAGCACCGCACGTGACCCTATGTCGAGTCTAGGTAAGCAAAGGCTAAGCCCACGGCCAACGTTGGGGTAGAGAGCTACTTTTGAAACACTTTCCATAATAAAACCCCCGATGTGTCTGTCCTTGGTCATGGTTGACCTTTGTCAGGATCCTTTCGGCTTGCTCTATGACCTACTTGATTTTAAATGGATACATATATGTATGATATCGTGTGAATGATTAAATGAATTTATTTTATCGAACATATCATGATTTATAGCAAAATTTGAATTATTGATTATGAATGATATTATTTGATACTCCAATGTTCACCTACACTATTAGTACTTAAGATTAATCCCCTCACTCACTGGGTATCTGCCTTGATACTCACCCATCTTCTTTCCTCCCTCAGACAGGATTGTTGTGCTGGAACGACACTTCAGAGTTTAAAGATTTTGACGGATTTGGTTATTCAGGACGGTGAGGTTTAAGTTTAAGCTGAGATTTAAATTCCGCACTTTATTTCGACCCTGCGTGGTCTGGATATTGAGGTTCGTAGTTAACCATGTACTTAATTTGGGATGACTATATAATTTATGTACCTTATCTGTAAAACTCTCATTTTTCATTTGTATTGAGACAATTGTAGTGTTTGAATGTTAACTTGAGAAAATTTATTGTAAATTGTATAAAACATAGACCCGTTCAGTGTGGCAGCTACTCATGCTCTAGTTAGGCATGACAGTAGAGGTCTGTGGCTAGGATTGCTGGTAATTTACTTGGCCTGGCATTGTTTTGGATGTCTGCCGTGGTTGGTGGGTTGTTATGATTATTTATAGGACGATTTTAAATTATACAAGTTTAAACAGGTTTATTTGTACATGGGAGACCTCCGATTTATGGGGAGATTCTGCCCGATTTTCTGTAAAAATACAGCCGACATTCAGGGCAACGGATGGTTGTTCACGACTCCAGTTCAGGGCGTGACAATTGTGAGTTAGAGGAGGAACGTTAGGCGGCCAATAGGCTACTCTCGGATTATGCTTATGTGGCAAAGTTGAGTAAGGACTCTTATAGGAACAAACGCAAGTGGAAGAGGCATGACAGGAAGAACCGAGAGGGAGGCAAAAGGAAGCCATCTGAGAAGCTTGGCAGCAAAGTATAGAAATGCAAGAGGAAGCCGTTGGACAAAGCCAAGGTGAAGTGCTACGTTTGTGACAAATTTGGTCATTTCACTCGTGAGTATGAAAAGCGAAAGGTATATCATATTTCTTCTATTCATGGTTTGATATATGTCTCTTTGACAGTGATACTGACTGATTACTTTCCTTTGTGGATTGTAAACTCAGAAACCACAAACTATATAGCTCGTGACAGAAGTGTATTTGTAGAGTTCCATCAATTGAGTCCCCATGCGTGGAGGATATATGTGGGGATGGAGCATTTGTGGCCGTGAGGGGTATAGGCATTTGCAAGTTGGAGTTGCGAAGTGGTCGAACCTTTTACCTACATGATGTACTTTATGTAACAGATATTCGACGGAATTTAATTTTTGTTTTTTGTTTAGATCACTTGGGATATGTAATATCTTTTAAAAACTTTTCTATATCTTTTAGCTATGACAATTCTATATTAGGATCTGGATTTGTTCATGATAATTTGAATACACTAGATTCTGTGTTTTCTAATGATAATGTATCTTGTGATTTGTCTACTACCTTTGCATTTAATCATAGTGTACATGATATGAATGTTTGGCATTCAAGATTAGGACACATAGGGTAAGAGAGGATGAACTAGTTAGCAATAAATGGTCTTTTAAGACCACTAACCAAGGTTGAGTTGCTTGTATGTGAATGTTGCCTTGCTGGAAAAATCACAAGAAAACCATTTGGTAAGGCTACAAGAGTTAGGAGTCCATTACAATTGATCTATTCTAACATCCGTGACCTAATAAACGTGAGAGCTAGAAATGAAGTTGTGTATTTTATAATGTTCATTGATGATTACACACATTTCGGTTATATCTATCTGATCTCGCACAAGTCTAAAGCATTAGAGTGCTTCGAAGGTTTGTTAGTAAGGTTGAGAATCAATAAACTTAAGAGTGAAGACTCTCAGAACCGATCGAGGAGCGAGTATTTATCTGAACAATTTAAAGGGCTCTATTTCGAAAAGGGCATCATGAGACAATTGACTATTTCTGCTATCCCACAGCAGAATGGAGTGGCCAAGAGAAGGAATATGACACTAATAGAGATGGTTAGGTCGATGATAGTATAGACGAATTTGCCTATCTCTTATTGGGGAGATATTTTATTATCTGCAATCTATGTCCTTAACTGTGTTCCATCAAAATCTGTAACGAGTACCTCATATGAATTGGATAGGGAGAAGACTTAACCTTAGTTATTTAAAGCCGTGGAGATGTGTTGCATATGTTCGCCATTCCTCGCATCCATACGACAAGTTAGGCCCACAAGAAAAGAAGTGTATCTTTATTAGATACCCTAAACACTCTAAAAGGTATGTGTTCATAGGTGAGCATATAGATGATACTGTTACAGACATTAAATCTCGTGATGTCACATTCTTAAAGAAAGATTTCCCTAAAAAAGAATGAAATTGACAAGAAGTTTATCTTTTATGAGATGAATGAGCCTAATAACTCAACTCAGCCCAGTGGAGTGACCCAAGAACCCATTAGGGATCCTGATCCTAGTGGGAGCAGTGTATTAAGGGGTAAAGAGGTTTTATCTAATCTTCCTCATAGGAATAGTCTTAAAAGCATACCAAAACATCGCTTTCCGATAGAGAGTGAGACTCATTATGATTCCTGAGGAAAATAAGGAACCTAAGACAATTTAGGAAGCTCTCGCAAGTCCTATAAGGGATAAATGGTTAAAGGCTATGGAAGAAGAAATGAACTCAATGAAAATCAATGAAATCTAGGACTTGGTTGATTTACTTGAGAGTAAAATGGCTGTTGGGAACAAGTAGGTTCTCAAAGTCAAGATAAAAGCTGATGGATCAATTGAGAGGTATAAATCTCGTTTGGTAGCCAAGGCTTACACACAGACAAAGGGCATAGACTACGAGGAGACTTTCTCCCCTGTAGTTAAATTTACCTCGATCCATTACTTCTAGTTATTTTGGTGGATATGGATTTAGAATTACATCAGATGAACATTAAAACTGCTTTCCTAAATGGGAAATTGGATAAGAAGATCTATATGGAACAACCATCTGGTTTTTCTCATGTAGGTAAGGAGAATAAGATCTGTCAGTTTCAGAAGTCGATATATGGCCTTAACAGTTATCCAAGCAGTGGTACTTGAGATTTCACGATAAAGTGATTTCTTATGGCTTCATAATGATCAAGAAGGATCACTATGTATATGTTAAACAGCCTGATGATTCTTTTGTAATCTTGTTTTTATATATGGATGACATATATTAATTATTGTAATGGTTTTTATATTAATTTTCTTTTGATTCTATACATTATCTTTTCTATATTCTGATGACACAAAATTTTGATCTCCACAGTTGAAACCTTAGGAGGTGGGTGACATGAAATTGATACCATCCAATTTGATCTAATATTATCATTAGGTAGTGAAAATTCTCTTATAAGTATGGCAATACTCAATGCTCATTCTCACATATAGTTATTCCTCTCCTATCATTCAAAACTATTCTAGTCGTCTTTTTGTAACCATGTTGTTATTTTGCTTCTTTGAGAAGAGGAAGAAGAAAAAGAAGAGGATGAGAGTTGGAAATCCAAAAGTTGTATCTTATTTGGAAAAGTTAATCATCATAAGTCTGTTTATCTCTCTCTCTCTCTCTTTTCCTCTTCTATAACCGATAATTGAAACCATCAGTTCAAGTATCCACGAAGATCCTATTTAGGGGGGACTATTCTAGCATAGTTTCTTTCATTTTCAAGTTTCAAGTAAGTCTATTTATCTTTTATTCACGTAAAGTTTTTCACATATATATATATATATATGTATATTGATAGTTAGGGAACTGAGGGGACTCATTCAAAAGGTTCAATATAAAAAGTGTCAATAGTCAACATAAGGCCTGTGATTTAAAAGGTTCAATACTCTTAAACACAAATGGGTCTTTATCACCCCACTCTACCAATGGGATCCATCTCCCTGAATGGGTCATGTCATCCCGACCCACTGGGAGGATCTATCATTTGTGGTATCCTATTTGTTATTTAGCCAACCCCAATGAAGTCTATGCAATCAATCCATAGAAGTATTCAGTGGTCCCAAAATCTTGGCACCCTCCACGTTCGACCGATGACTAGAAGCTTCTTAAGGGATTGATAACTGCGGTTCTCGTCGACCAAAGATAATATTTAAACAAATCTCACATCGACTTTTGCTTCTTATCTTAGCACGACGGATAAGTAAGGAAACCCTTGAGAATCAAATTGATAAGGGATATAATCTCTCCATATAATCAAACTTCCCAATTGATAATGATTTCAAATCTCGAATGTTTGAATTTCAAACTCTTCGGATCTCTTCACATAGAAACTAAGGTTGTAACACCCCGAATGCACACGGCTCTTGTGGTATACCATATAAAAGCCTTCAATACGTCAAAAGTTCCCTTGACTTTACATAGCGCACACAAATCGCAGAGAGATCCATCCTCTCTTCCTCTCTTAATCTGTTTTCATTCATTTCAAAAATCGCTCTTTCTTACTTGAGTATCGGAGTCACCCCCTCTAGAGCAGCCTCTGACGGTCTTTTACAGCTTTCAAGCCTTTTATCGAGCACCCGTTCAAGTTACAAATGGTTGGATTTGTGGACCCAAGACTCAGCTCCAATAGATTGGTGCCATTCATGGGAACAAACTAGAGAAACTTCATTGAATTCTCTAGATCACTAGACCAACATGCCTTTAAAAAGGAGAACCAGAATTGCATCGAAGGCCACATCTACTATGGATAGCCATATTGCTACCCTGATTAATGCAGCCCTTCCTGTGGCGCTCACTCGCTCTGTTGACAATCCTCCCGTTCATGTTCAACCTCCTAGTTCGGACCAGATTCCTCAACCTATATCTCAAAGGCATCCAGTCGTGCCTATCGCATCGGTGTTACTGGGCCCAATCGACCACCCTTAACTAGAAAGATTGGAGTCAAAAAATATGAAGTATGAGTAGATAGCTAGAGGGACTCAGTCGTACCGTTAGGCCAGAAGGGCAATCCCCTTCAGGAGGATCTGGACAAGCACGCTCACGAAGGTTTGTACCTCAATTGAACCATGAATTATCGGTAACATCCCTCCAGAAGCCTGATGACCTAAGAAAGAAAATCAAACAACTCGTTGCAGACGAGCACAAACAGGTGAATGCCAGAAGAAATGATTTACCCCTATATCCCTAAGCTATGTCACCTTTTGATCTGAAGATCTTCTCACAACCAAATTTATGCTAGAATGATCTACCACTAAAATAATTTACTTGCTAAGATAATTGATAGAGACATTTAGAATACAGAAAAGAGAACTACATATGATATTCATTGATCTAGAAAAAATATATAATAAGGTTCTTAGAGACATATTGTGGTGGACGATAATAAAAAAGAGATTTTTTTGAAATACATTAATCTTATTAGAAATATATACAAAAGAGCAGTAAGCAATATAAGAATTTGCGAAGGTTTGAGAAATAACTTTTCTATTAATATTACACTCCATCAAGATTCGACATTAAGTCCCATACTTTTTGTAATAGTGAAAGTGAAATAAAAAAATATATATAAAATGAAATACCATGGTGTACGCTTTTTGCAGATGATATAGTGTTATTGGTTAAACTATACTAAATTAGAGTTATGGATGGTAATATTAGAATCTAGAGGATTTAAATTGAATAGATCCAAAACTAGGTATATGAAATGTAGATTTAGTAGTAATCATCAAGATAATGAAGAGATGATTAGGTTAGAAGGAAAATATGTATCAAAAAGTAAACGCTTTACATATCTTGGTTCAATCATTTAAAACAATGGGAATATAGATGGCCATGTGAACAATAGGATCCAAGCAGGTTGGATGAAATGGAAAATGGTATCCAGAGTTCTCTACGATCGCATGATACCATTACATTTAAAGAGAAAATTCTATAAAGTCATAGTAAGACCTGTGCTATTATATGGTATTGAGTGTAACAACAAGAATATAAAATAGTTATAACTGAAATGAAAATATTTAGGTGGATGTGTGACAAAATTAGAAAAAATAGAATTGAAAATAAAGAGATACATAATAAGTTGGGAGTTAGTTCAATTGTGAATAAAATACGAGAGTACCGTTTGAGATGGTTTAGACACGTGTAACAAAGATCCAAGAACACACCTGTTAGGAAGACTAAAAACTTAAATATAAGAGATTTAATAAAATGTAAAGGTAGATTGTTGAAAACTTGGATGTAAATTATCACTAAAAACATGTTAGTTATGGATCTAATTAAGAAGATGGTCTTAAATAAGAATAAGTGACGTAAAAGAATCTGTACAAATTAGATCAACACTCTTATTTATTTTTTATTTTATTTTATTTTTTATATTTTTTGAAATTTGTTTCTCATAGGATTAACCCCCATTAATTTGGGATTTGAAGGACTAAATTGTTATTGTTATTGTATATCTTTATAATACTCATTAAACTATCAGAATACATTGGGAAGAAATATGTTAATTTCTTCTTCTAACCATTGGACTTTATGTTTGTTCGTCCCACTGGTGAGTTAACCTGCTAAGTAGATACTAGAATGATCATTTTGGTTGCTAAAAGGTGGCCTTGCATTGTGCCAAAGTGGTCATGAATAGGGAGTATCCTGACTTGGTAGTAGGCAGAGTTGACCTACAATGACTTGTGAGGAAAAAAATTGGTGCTGAATTCTGTGGATTTACAATTGTTTTTGTGCTTGTAGAGATCACGGCTTTCAATGCCTGTTACGTGGATTTTGAAAAGATGAACACAGAGATATTGGGTGTGTCAATTGATAGTGTGGTAAGTTCTCTAAATATTTAATGTTCTTCAATGGCCTTAACCTATAAATATATTAAAATCTTCTTTCCAGATTCATTGCTTTGTTGTCAATTGTATAATTGTTTGCATGAAAATTCATCTTGGTGAGATCTGCAAAAGTTTATTGTCAATTTATGAACCTAATTCCTTGAACAGCCCATTTACCCGTTTCCAACTTTATGCAGAGAACAGTATTAGTGACATTTCATCCAATTTCTTGAGGGCTTTCCCGACTCTCTTTTGCTCTAATGATTAGACCGAGGCACAAAGCTTAAAAAGTTGTGTAGTCAATGGAAATTGTTGACTAGCTATCCAACATCGGAATTCAATTTCAATCCTTTCAATTTTTTTTTTTTTCAATTTCCTAGCTTTTGCTCTATATCTGCCTTGTGGTATATGATACCATGGCACTTCTTGAAAAACTTTGGGCTACTCTGCATGGTGCAAATAACTTTGCCCTTTTTAGATTATATATTTGTCTTTTCCTAGTGATCATCATTATATTATTTTTTATGTTATTTAAATGATGAGTTTATAGTCATTATATTGCATCAAGAGCTCCCTTCTTGTTGAATTCGTACTCATCTTCATTTTCATGCTGGAAATACAGTAGTCATTTTTGGATCACTAGTGTCAAGCATTTTCCTTTTCTTCTCCATGTAGTTCTCCCACCTTGCATGGGTTCAAACAAATAGAAAGTCTGGAGGGCTTGATGATCTGAAATATCCTCTGATATCTGATGTTACAAAATCAATATCAAAATCTTATGGTGTGCTGATACCAGATCAGATATGATGTTTCTTTCTCTCATGATGGCTTTCTAAAACAGTATTGCTATCCATGTTGGATAAAGTTATGTATGGCATTTCATCTATGATGCCTAAAAATCTTCAATTAGTTAGTTCTGCATGCATGTTAGGCTCAATTTAATCAAGTTGACAAGTTAATATCTCCCTTAGAGGGCGAATGTTAAATTCTAAACTATGTGACCTTTGGATGGTACAAGTTCATAGTTAAATGCATTTCAGTTATGTGAGATGACTTGCTTCCTATAAAACATGAATAAACAATTAAGGAATCAATTAAGTTTAAGAGAAAATGTAAAGAGGAAAATGACTCTTGTTTGTTTAAATGATGGACCCTCTTTTAGAAGGTCTTACTATGTAAAGTGGGCCTCTCTTTCTTTTGATACCAATACACTCAAGTGAGAATGAACCTGTGTCGTCGTGGTTCACTGAAGAGATTTCATTTTCATGAATGGGCCTTAATCGCCTCGATCACTCAAAGGGACTTGCCTCCCCGAAGGGTCTCAGTCACCCCTTCTGACCGAAAGGATCTATTATTCAACTCGATTTACAAGGGAAACCGAACACTCTCAACCGATAACTACCAAAGAGACCGGATGCATCTGTTTCCCTCGGCCACTAGTACCCAATCGGTATTGCTTAACTAATTGAGTTCTCCACTTCGACACAGAACATATCTTCCTTATACGGAAAGAAATCTAACAGATCTAATTGATAAGGGAAAAAATCTCCATGTATAATTCATTTGCCTAAATAGTCGCAACATCAAATCTTTCATGATTATAGATCCGAAATTCCCGAATGAATTTTTAAGGAAATTAGAGTTTCACAAAACCCGCAACGGCATGGATCTAAAGAAAAAAAGCATTATATAACATTAATGGGGCATCAGTCCAAATAAGTCCTCTAACTCTACACAAGACATACAGAGTATAGAGAGAGATTCATCTTCCCTCTTCTCTTAATCTGTTTATCTTTTCATTTTGAAAATCGTTTTTTCTAACTTGAGAATCAGAGTCCCCCGCCGGAGCACCCTCCGACGGTTTTTTGTAGGTCTCAAGCTTCACAACCAGCTATCAATCGAGTCTAGGAAGAATCGGATCTGTGAAGACAAAACTCATCTCTAATAGATTGATGTCGTCCGTGAAAAAAAAACTTGAGAATCCCTACTGAACATCTGAAAGCGTCAAAGAGGACATGCCTCAGAAACGGAGAACTAGAGTAGCTTCAAGGGCCGTATTCACGGTAGGCGGCCATGCTACTACTCCCACTGACACCGCCCCTTCGACGGCACCTATTCGATTAATAGATTCTTCTACTCGTGATCAGCCTCCTCGGTCAGAACCAGTCCCGCCACCTAGAACCAGGAATGCCCCGTTACGATTCCTGAGCCAGTACCTCCAGCACTGGCTAGTCAACCCTAGATGGACAGGTTAGAGTCAAAAATCCAAGACATGAGCAAATAGCTCGAGAGCCTTAGCCGTGCTGTGAGACCCGAGGGTCATTCATCTTTGGGGGAATGAGGTAGCGATCGCCCTCGTTGACGAACCCCACCGTTCAATCACAAGCCCTTGGTGACTTCTCACCACAACCCTGATGACCTCCGAAGATAGGTTGAACAACTTGTTGTCGACGAACTTAAGTGAGTCAATGCTCAGGGAAGCCAAACTCCCATTTATTCTAATACTTCACCTTTCGATCCGAAGGACTTTTCAGAAGCTATGTCTCGTGATATACTTCTGCCTCCTATGGAAAAATATGACGAGACAACAAACCCTCGTGATCACATGGCGCATTTTATGATGGTAATGATTTCAAGAGATATGACCGATGCGGCCATGTGCAAACATTTCCCTACTATTCTTACGGGGAACCGTTGACTTGGTTTAACTCACTCCCGTCGTTGAGCATAAAAATCTTCTCCCAATTTCAAGAACAGTTAGAGGCTCATTTCATAATAAGTAGGGGGCCAAGAGAAAGTCCACTTTTCTATTATCATTATATCAAAGGGAGGACGAGTCTCTGAAGGACTTCTTAGAAAGATTCAAGGTAAAGATGATGAAAGTTCCATCTTTGAACCATTCTATCGCGCTAGCCACGTTACTTACTGGGCTACGCCCTTCTGGTATAAAAGTCTCAATCACAAAAAAACCTCGCTCCACTATCCAAGAGTTCTATTCTCACGTTGAAAAATACATTGCTGCTGAAAACGCTGAGGCATTTGACCTAAAGGAAAGCCGAATGTCCAAGAGGGAACATAGTTGATCACCTCGATGACCTATGCCCAAGACAATTCAATCGCTTCCTTTACCTCCCCGAAAATTCAATACTTATACCCCTTTGAATGGAACCCCCAGTCAGGTTCTGTTCTAGATCAGGGATCATCCTTACATCCGGTGGCCCCCTCAACCTACAAAAGATGACCCTAAGAATGATAGAAGTAAATATTGTCACTTCCATCGTGATTACGGTCATATGACCGACAACTATAGGAGGCTCAAAGATGAACTTGGGTTCCTTATCAGAAGTGGGAAATTGCAGAGTTTCATCAGTAAAGAAGCTAGGGATAGACCAAGCTCTGACAGGCGAATATTGAGGCTAGATGAGCGAGGCAATCGACTTGTCGACCCATTATTGACAAACCATCAGAACAGAGTCATACTCCAAGTTCACGAGGAGAAAACCCCTCAAACCTCTCATCTTCCATTGAACATCTCAAACCATCTGGATGACATATGATAAGACATGATCAAGCGCCTGATTGCCTATCTTTTACTTACCTAGCACTCATGTCTCCCATATGCCCAAAGTACTTGCAACTCATACTGAAAACGAAACGAAAGGCGAGCGACCAATCATCGGGTTCACCGATGAGAAGCTAGTCGAAGTAAATCCCAATCGCCATGATCCGTTAGTTATCATGGCCAAGATAGGCCTATACGAAGTGCGGAGGATCTCTGTTGACCAAGGAGTAGGGTGCGATCTTCTACATTGGGACACTTTCAAGCGAACGGGTTATAACCCTTCGTATTTGTAGCCTCACACAGGTCCGACAGGGGCTCTCTAGCAAATGGATATATCCCGAAAGGAATTATCTTAGTCCCAGTCACTCTGGGTACATCCCCTAATCACACGATAGCCACAACGGCTTTCAATATGGTTAAACTCCCTTCGTCCTATAACGCAATCTTAGGGAGACCAGCCCTAAATGCCCTAGAAGCCTTACCTAGCATCAAACACATGAAGCTAAAGTTCAGGACTTCACTCAGAGTAGGGACCTTATCCTGTGATTGTGAGCTCCCAGCTTCCGCCTCGAAATAGCTTCTGGGTACCTTTCGAAAAGCTTTGCACAACTTTTACATTCTCATTACGATGGTCTTCCACTTAGTAATAAACGCATGTGTACCTTTTCCTACTGCATTCCACTGAATTTCTGTCCTCTATGAGAGAAATGACACTTAAATGGATCTATCTCCCCGAAAGGCCTCAATCGCCCCATACATCAAAGGGATCTATCTCCTCGAATGGACTCAGTCACCCAGTACACTCAAAGGGATCTATCTCCCCGAAGGGTCTCAATCGCCCCGTACACTCGAAATGATCTATCTCCCTGAAGGACTTCAATTGCCCTGTACACTCGAAAGGATCTATCTTCCCAAAATGCCCCAGTCGCCCTATACACTCGAAGGGATCCATCTCCCCGAAGGGTCTCAGTCGTCCCGTACACTCGAAAAGATCCATCTCCCCTAAGGACCTCAATCACCCCATACACTTGAAGGGATCCATCTCTCCGAAGGGCCTCAATCGCCCCGTACACTCAAAGGGATCTATCTCCCCGAAGGGTCTCAGTCACCCCATACACTTGAAGGGATCCATCTCTCCGAAGGGCCTCAATCGCCCCGTACACTCAAAGGGATCTATCTCCCCGAAGGGTCTCAGTCACCCCGTACACTCAAGGGAATCCATCTCCCTGAATGGGCTTAGTCATCCCATACACTCGAAGGGATCTGTCTCCCCAAAGGGCCTCAGTCACCCCATACACTCAAAAGGATCCATCTCTCCGAAGGACCTCAGTCATCCCGTACACTCGGAGGGATCCATCTCCCCGAAGGGTCTTAGTCGCCTTGTACACTTGAAGGGATCCATCTCCCTGAAGGCCCTCAGTCGCCCCGTACATCAAAGGAATCTATCTCCCTAAAGGGCCTTGACCACCCCGCCTAATGTAAGGAGTTTATCTCCCTAAAACTACTAAACCTAGGAATTCATTCGAAATCACAAAGGGAATATCTCCATCATCAGAACATGTTAAACAAAAGAAAATCTTTATTAAGAATTATTATGAGGCGATGAGCATGAAGTTACAGGGGCCTTAGAAGTACAGATATCAACTAAACCCATCTCAACCCAGACATTGGCTGATCTAATGGGAGTTATAACTCCACCTGTTGTATTTCCGCTGCTAGCCTCATTGGTGGGGAGCAAAACTGCCACCAATCTCAACTGATGAATCATCTCCTCATCACACCGAAACTTTTCTATCAACTCACGCTGCATGTCCCTAGCAGAAGCGGCACACTAGAACAGAGCTCTTTCGAATTCAAGCGCTCTCTTTTTTGCCAGTAGGAAAAACTCCTCACGCAATTGGCCCAATACCTCGGTAGTCTGTAACCGTGCCTTAAGAGTCTTCTTTGCAGATTCCAATTGTTCACAATAGATTCGGAGGCCCTTAACCTCCTTTTCGGTCGATGAGACTTCGAACACCTCCGTCTCCATGCCCTTTTCTTTTCAACCACTAGCATCCTGAAAAGCCCCAGCTTGGGCACTTAATTGGCGAACCTTTTCCTCTAAATGGCCAACAGTCTACTTCCTCCACCACTCTTAAAACTCGGCGAGAGCCATCGCCTACGAAAAACAAAATGTTACTTACGATGAAGATAAAGAAAGGAAAGAATCTACAAGATAGTACCATCAAACCAATGGACTTAAAAGCCTCGTCGGCCTGCCCTATAGACATCCTGTGTGATTCCAGGTCGTAACGATAAAAGTCAAGCCGATCGGTTATTCTCTCTGCTTTTGAAAAATCTACATAACTATACTACTTGTCTCCAGAGTTAATGGATACTGTCCCTTTCTCCTTTGAGCCCTTGTCACCATGAAAAGAACGAATGTGAATAGAGGGAGGGATGACTGTTCCATCAGATACCTTACGTTTTCCCTTACGAGAAGGCCACAAAGGAATCGCACTTGACGAACTGGACAACCTTTGGACAAACACTCTTGCCCCTCTCGATGCTTTGGTTTCTACATCGGTCGACAGATTTTTGATAGGCCCTTCCAAGGGCAAGGTCCCCTCATCCCCAGCTGGTGGAACATAATCAGTATAACCAAACTTAATCGGTTCACCTTCGAACCCCATGGATGGAACCAAAAGGGCGCATCCCCCTTTTTCCTCACTTGCTTCATGACCTTCCTCTGGCAGAGAATCGAGATGAACCAGTTTCCTCCTCTTTGGTAAAGGAAGTACTACCAATGGTGGGGTCTCAAATGATCCACTAGCCTCGGTGGAAGGATTCTCAAGGGGTATATTCTTGTCAATTGTAACCTCCCTTAACACGAAGTCATCAACGAAGCCAGAGATGTTCGTCAACTCTACGATCCTTCTATCAATAAGGAGGGACCTATCTATACTTCTCTTCTCCCCTATCAGCAGGCCCACCAACGAAAACATCTAATCATCTATCAAAGTATCAATCAAAATAAACCTTCACGTGGAACGGCAATAACTACCAACCGAATGTATGAAACGAAAATGATGACAAAGGTTTGAAGGCTATAACCTGAGTGTAGGCCTTCTCTCAGCACTAGGAAGCACTGGCATGAGATCCTTTTTTTGGAATTCCACAAAGAAATACTTACACACTCAGTTACTGCTAGTAGGTTTTCTATAACAGAATCCCTAATCAGACTTTGGGCGAGTTTGCAGTCTATACCAATCTTGGATCAAACCCTTCTTCGTACATCTCACCAGAGAGAAAAGTGCCACTAGAATGTCGAAATCAAAATGGAAGCGATAGAGCCCTAACAAATAAACTACAGCGACAATAAAATGCCAGGAGCTGGGATTCAACAAGGTTGGGAATATATTCTATCGTTGCAATACTTCAGTAAATGGGCCAATATATGGCACCTTCAAACCAAATTTCACCATTTGCTTGTACATTGGGACACAGCCCTCAGGGACCTTATTCGCCCTATCTTCATTAGTGGTAGAGACTAGGGCATAATCGTCGCCTACTAGCATAGTAGTTTGGACCTCTTAAAGCTCTGATACTAACATGGTACTCCTGCTATCATTAATGCCTTGAGCAACAGGACTCTTCGTCATAACTTTCACAGAAACTTTTCAACGTATGGAAGAAATTTGAAAGAAAGAATAAGCATGGAGCAATGAAAATGACAGATCTCATCTCATGCAAGCCTTTATAAGGATAGTTAAAAAACGGTTCACGGAAGCCGAAGAGACACTCTTCACCTTAAAAGATCAACATCTATTCTGAACAGCCATTATTCATGGCGCCTTTCTTACAAAACGACACCATGAGTCGGGGGCAAATGATAGACCCTCTTTTAAAAGGCCTTACTGTGTAAAGTAGACATCTCTTTCTTTTGATACCAATACACTCAAGCGAGAATGGGATTGTGTCACCCGATTCACTGAAGAGATTTCATTTTCGTGAATGGGCCTTAGTCACCCCAATCACTCAAAGGGACTGACTTGCCTCCCTGAAGAGTCTCAGTCGCCTTGTTTAATTAAAGGGATCTATTGTTCGACTCGATTTACAAAGAGAACCAAACACCCTCAACCGATAGCTATCAAAAAGACCGGACGCATCCATCTCCCTCGCCCACTAGTACCCAATCGATATTACTTAACTAACTGAATTCTCCACTTCAACACAGAACATATTTTCTATATACAGAAGGAAACCTAATAGTCTAATCGATAAGAGAAAGAATTTCTCCGTATAATTCAGTTGTCTAAGTAGTTGCAATATTAAATCTTTCATGATTGTAGATCCGAAATCCCCAGACGAATTTTTAAGGAAACTAGAGTTTCACAAAACCCACAGAGGCATGGATCTAAAGAAAAAAAAGCATTATATAACATCAATGGGAGTATCAGTTCAGATAAATCCTCTAACCCTACATAGGGCATACAGAGTATAGAGGGAGATCTATTTTCCCTCCTCTCTCAGTTTGTTTATCTTTTCTTTTCGAAAACCGCTCTTTCTGACTTGAGCGTTAGAGCCTCTTCCGCCAGAGTACCCTTCGGCGGTGTTTTGCAAGTCTCAAATCTCATAACCAGTTGTCCGATCGAGTGCAGAAAGAGACGGATCTATGGAGACGAAACCCACCTCCAACAAAAGACACCTGTTCTCTGAAAAATGACACTTGTTATTAGAATGTAAAGAGGGAAATGAAACTTGTTTGTTTTTTATTATTGAGCGATAGTTTTTATTATTATTATTTTTTCTCACAGCATTTGCTTCCTCTTAATGTTATTAGAATGTCATCTGACTATCTGAAGAAAGTTTGTTCAATGGAATGGATAATTTTGCAGAAGGAAGCAAGAAAAGTGCTTGAAAAATACGATTAGAACCGTAGGTGGGAAATGAATACCTAGTGTAGAAATTGTTTACTGGTGGAAAGACAGAAAATTGATTTAAGGCTCCATCCAATTATTGTCTTAGGTACTTTCAGCAGCCACTTTTCTTCAGCAGATCGTAGTTTAATTGCTATTTGCACTCTTGTTGATAAGTACTACATCAAGCATAGTATATATTTGTGGTTTACTTTTGTTTGAGTGTGTAGAAAACATGCATGTTATTAATGTTTAATGACTAAGAACATATATGATATATGACCCTTTTCTGTCTCCTTTTATTCCTTTTATGTGATATGTGTCAAAAGCACCCATGAGGGACTCGTACAGAAAAATCTCTGTGGACCTAGAGGGAAACACCACAAAAGCAATATGACTTGGCTCCACTATTTTAAGCATATAATAATTCATTCTATGTGCTATAGTAACATTATAATTTTTTTATGCTTTAATTTATTAAATGGATTAAAAAAATCAGAATATTAATTAACAGAAAGAGAGGAATGCAGAATGACCAAAAAATTGAGGTGTGAGAGAGACCTAGGGTGGGGACCTGAATCTTATAGGAATTTTCATATTGCTCTGTTGCCCTGAATTTTTTTGTCCAGTGGGTTGGACCAGAAAATAAAATAAAGTAATTGATGGGTAGGCACTACTAGCCTTTTCGGATGATGGCTTCAATAGCAAAATTGAAGCCAATAATTAGAAAAATCCTTGATTTTTGTTTTGTTTTTCCATAGTTGAGTACTAACCTTGTGCTCTTGAGTTCCAACAAATCAATTGTTTTTCCATAGTTGCCTTGCCTTTTGCTAAAGTTTTTATTTCTAGAATTTGTATATAGAGAAAATGTAAAATGATAGAGTTTGGATATATAATAAGAACTTATCTAAACATGGAGAATGATGATGAAGATGAGGATGAGAATGATGTTGATGTAATGATGGAGATGGAAATGAATCTGACAATAGAGATGACAATGAAGATTTTAATTTTTGATACTGGGTAAGTCTAGCTTTCTATACACATGGATATGATCATTATAATACGTTTGTCTTTATTATATATTTAATCTTATTTTTTACATTTGTCTTTATTATAGTGTTAGAGTATATATTATCTCTGATTCTAATCCACTTATCATGATTTATCTAAGGTACTAACAATCAGAATTTAATTGTTATTGCAACGACTATCAATATCTATGACAATGGATGCAAAAGGTCTGCTTAAAGAGCATCTCATTTTTTTTGGGAATAAAATGACCTGTAGTGCACTGACCGATAGAAGTATCTACTTGTGGGACTTGAATGGCAGAGAGATTGGATGTTGGAAAGGACAACAAACCCTCAAGATGATGAGTAGCACAATGGTAATTAAATTATTGATGACGGTTTGATTTATTGATATATATTTATTGACTGGATGTTTATTCTAGATTTGAAAACTTTTGATTGTAGATATTTATGTATTTTGGATGTTATTTTGTTTTTGTAATTTCGATTTTTGTTGATAAATATTTATTCATGTTGATGCATATATATATTTTTTATTTAAGACTTCTGTTTGGATGATTAAATTTAGTTTTAAGACTGAATGTGTGGATGAGGATTTCTTGTGAATATAGTTTAAGGCTGGATGATTTCATGTGAATCTTGTCTAAGGTAGGATTTGTGTGATTGATTAAATTTAGCAATCCAAAATTTTTTTTAGAATCATAAAAAAAAAATATGTCACTAAATTTGTGGTAAAAAATTCATCACTAAATTCGTGATAAAAAATATATTGCTAAATTCGTTACTGAATTTGTGGTAAAAAATCCATTGCTCATTTGCGATGAACTTTGTCACATAAATTTTTCGTTGCAAATTTGTGATCACTAAATTTTATAACGCTATATTAGTCATGGATTTTTTTAGTTTTTTCATTGCAAATCATTTTTGCGATGAATTTAATTCCATGGCTAATATAAGATTTTTTTGCAGTGGTCTGAGTGGCAAGCATAATGAAAGTATCTATTGGCTGCAATGTGTGAAGTACCTTCCTCATTAAATAAATGTTGCTTTTCCATATCTAATTGGATAACTTTCTTGAATAGGATGGAGTTCAAACCTTTGATGATTTTTTACGGGATGGGTTGATTGAGTACCTGGATGTCAATGAGGAAAATAATGCTTTGGTTTGTTTCTCCTGAATGAGTTTGGTGCAAATTTTGAGTTTTGTTATTTTTCTTGCAGTACATGGATTAATTGCATTCCTTTTGTAGATTGCTTCGTATGAAGGAGAGTCTAAACCAGAGACCACTCATATTGAAATCGAGCCTTTTACCATCCTTGGTGTTTTTGTGCTGGCTTAATTCCATTTCCCCATCATAACCAGTCTCCTGGAAATACTTATCAGGTGCTTTTCTTTTTGTGTATTTTTGTTGATTTGAGTTTCAGTTTGACAATTCCGCCAACTTTATTGATTTATAATCTCCAATTTTACTTTTCGTGTGTGATGGGAAAGCAGGCAATATACAATCAGGCATGTAGCTTTCTTCCATAGATATACTTTGTTATTGGACGAGGAACCTTCATCAATGATTATGGAATTTCGGTCCTTTTATTTCTGTCATTATGATAATAAAAGAAAAATTATGGAATGTGCTATAGATGAAAAACAAGTGAAATTGGTGCTACCAATTCGTATTTATAAACCTTTCACGTGCTATAAATTGTTTTGTGGGGTTGATCGGTTGTAATTGCATGCCTGTGTATCATGTAATTTGCCAAATGAATGATCTTGTCTATTTACAAATATGGACAAAAGCACAAATTTTGTTAAGCACAAATGTCTTACCTATTATTTTAAACTTATCTATATATAAAGTAAAACTGGCTTGTGCGGTCACATGTGTGATCGTCACTCATGTGACCGTACAGGCCCGTGGTCGTGCACCACAAGAAGTCTCTCCCTCCTTTCTTCTCTTGCAAGAAACACTCCTCTCTCTCTCTCTCCCGCTTCCTTCCGCTCTCTCTCTTTCCTTTCTTCTTCCTCTCCCGTGGGGTTTTTTTTTTTTATTTCAATTAGAGATTTGTTGTTATTTGATTTGATTTTTTGCATTTGGATTTTTGCCCTTTCACGTCACTCACATGACCGCACAAGCCTGTAGTTGTGCACCACAAGTCTCTCCCTCCTTTCCTCTCTCACAAGAAGCACTCCTCTCTCTCTCTCTCTCTCCCGCTCCCTTCCACTTTCTCTCTCTCTCCTTTCCTCTTCCTCTCCCGTGGGGTTTTTTTTTTATTTCAATTGGAGATTTGTTGTTACTTTTGTATTTTTTGTTGTCTAATTTGATTTTCTGCATTTGGGTTTTTGCCCTTTCACGTCACTCACCGACCGCACAGGCCTGTGGTCGTGCACCACAAGAAGTCTCTCCCTCCTTTCCTGCACTCCCCTCTCTCTCTCCTGCTCCCTTTCGCTTTCTCTCTCTTCTTTCCTCTTCCTCTCTCGGGGTTTTTTTTATTTCAATTGGAGATTTGTTATTGGAAATTTATACGGATTTGACCCAATTTTTTTAAAAAAATTCTTAAAACAACCTCCAGGGAAAAAAAATTCAGTTTCTAATCCATGATATTTGTGTTTTGAAAACTCGACCAATAGTTTTAATAGGTTGATCGAGTTTTGAAAACTTGACCAATACTATTCATACATTATTCACAAATTAGTTGAGTGTTCAACATTTGACCAACATTATTTATATTAAAAGTTGGTCGAGTTTTAAAAACTCAACTAACTATAAATAGTGTATGAATAGTGTTGATCGACTTTTTAAAAGTCAACCATTAGTGAATAATATTGATCGAATTTTAAAAACTCGATCAATTTAAGTTATTTTTGGAATATATTTGCTTCAAAAGCCTTTTTAAGATTTTTTTTTTAATTTTTTGAGTTAAATCCAAATGTTACTCTTGTTATTGCTTTTGTATTTGTTATTGATTGATTTGATTTTGAGTAATTACATGTCCGCTCCCTAAAGTTTGCCTCCTTTTCACAAATTAGTCTCTACAGTTTGGAATACTATCTTGTGATCCTCAAACTTCAAAAAGTGTAACGAGTTGGTCCTTCCATCAATGACGGCGACAGCTTGTCCATTAAATTTTGATGTTGCATCTGACGTGGCTGTACGGATCTGAGGTGTCAGTGCCAGCTCAGCTCACTTGACTCATCATCCTATTACGTCAGCATTTTGCTGACGTGGCATAGCCATGCTAGCATTAGCTGATGTGTCACTGCCACTTCAGCAAGGTCAGGGTAGTTTCGTCAATCTACATGGTAGTGTCCCACTGGGGTTTTTTTTTATTGTTTTGTATTCTCGAATAAAGAAACCTTTCGCTTTCTTTACTCCATCGAAGATAGAGAGAGAGAGAGAGAGCTTGAAAGAGAGAGAGAGCGATTGTTGCATTGAAGGAGACATTAGTCGATTTTATGGTCCCGAAGGTGTGGTTTTAATCATCAGACAGCGAGGCGAGGCCAAAGAAAGTCGTTTAAGGTATGTAATCTAACACAAATTACTGTTTATTTCTATTTTTTATATTTACGTTTTTCAGAAATGGGTCCTACGAATGGGTCCGAATTTGGGGTTTATTAATCTAACACAAGGTGTGGTTTCAATCAATGTTTAAGAAATTAATTGATTGGAGTTTATTAATTTGGGATTTAATTTGAAATTAGGGTTACCGAATTTGGTTTGAAAATTAGGGTTTGAATTCGGGATTTCAATTTCAAATTTAGGGCTTCAATTTTAGGGTTTTTGATTTAGTGTTTAAATTTAGGGTTTCAATTTAGGGTCTCAATTTAGGGTTTCAATTATGGTTTAGTAATTTAGGGTTTCAATTTAGGGTCTCAATTTTGTGTCTCAATTTAGGGTCTTAATTTACTCTTTTTCTTTTACCAACTATATCGTTCATGTTTCAATTATGTTCTAGTAATTACTAAATTTATGTTCTGGTTTACAGTTAATTTACCAATTATTTTGTTCATGTTTCAAATATTGTTCATGTTTTAATTGCTAATTTATTTGTAATACTATATACTTAGGGCTGAGACCATGTACAACAATAACTTAAATTAGGGTTTTAATACTTTATACATTTCTATTTCATTGTCAGATATGGTTCCATTAAATTTCCCGCTGCAGTTCATCATGGGGGTAAATTTGTGGGACCTGAAAAATATGAAGATGGAGAGTTGACCTATTTTGGCAATTGTGATATAGATAAGATGTCTCTAGTTGAATTGAAAAGTATGGTAGTAGAATTAGGTTATAAAAATTTTGTAAGGGCGTTGATAAAAATTTATGGAGATGGATTCAGTGAATTGATTAATAATACTAATTTGTTGGATTATTTAGATAAAAAATTAAAAACAGAGCAGGAAGTTCATTTCTACATAGAGCACAGGATAGACGAGGCTAATTTTGTTAATGAAAGTGTTCTTAGAGAGAAGGTAGAAGCCATGCAGGGTAATCAATCTGAGAGGTGTGATTTTAAAGATTTAGTTTCTGATTCTGATTCTGAAAACAGTAGCTTAGGTTTCAGATTTGAAGCTAGTGATTGTGATGATGAAGGGGCTGACCTTTTTGGTAGTGATAGGGAGCTTACTTTTGGGGGCTTGGATAACTCTGAAGATGAGGGTGACTCTATAGATTTTAATGACTGGAATGATCCCTCTAAGGAAGATGAAGAAGATCTAAATTACACTATTTCTGATATTGATTATGATAATGAGGGGATGCAGCCGAAAGGGGAGAGGATAAGTTATGAGGAGTTCAAGCAGGATTACAATCTTAGGAACATAGAATTAAGAAATGGTCAAATATTTGAGAGTTTGGACTTTTTTAAACAAATGTTGAGAGATTATGCTATTTACGATGGGAAGAACTTAAGATTTATAAAAAATGACAAGTCTAGAGTTAGGATGGGATGTGTTGTAGGTTGTGAGTGGTTGGCATATGCAAAGAAATTATCAGAGAATGACAAGACAGCCCTATGGTCACATATAGGCCTACATATCCTTGTGCAAGGTCATGAAAGAATAAACATGCAACCGCTGCTTGGTTGGCAAAAAAATGGGTGAAGAAGGTGAAAGATGATCCAAACATAAAAGTGAATGTCTTGTAGAGAAAAGTCAATGATAAATTTGGGTTAGATTGTGCAAGAATGAAGGCACGGGAAGCTAAAAAAATGGCCATAGAACTAGCAGAGGAGCAGGATATAGAGTAATTCTTCCTTTTAAGGCTATATTTTGAAAAAATTTTGAGAACAAATAGGGGAAATACTTACAAGATCGAGAGTTCATTTGAAAAGCATAGAGAGCATCTTTTGAGAGACTTGTATCCAAATACTCCAATTTTTGGAAAATTATACATTTGTCTCGAGGCATGCAAGAGAAAATTCTTGGTAGCCTATAGGCCTTTCATAGGCTTAGATGGTTGTTTCTTGAAGACATCATTTAGAGGGCAATTATTGACTACAATTGGTAAAGATCCAAATGATAGAATTTTTCCTTTAGCCTTTGCCCTCGTTGAGCTGGAGGAGACTGATTCATGGAGATAGTTTTTGGATCATTTGCTGATAGACATTGGGGAGGACAGAAGGTGGACTTTCATTTATGATCAACAGAAGGTATTATCCTGGTTCCCCTGTTTTGTTGCATGCTACAGTAATTTCAATTTGATGCATACTGAACATAGGTATTGTCCTATCTTTCAGTGATTGATAAATGCAATTTCAACATTGTCTCCCATTCTGAGCATAGGTTGTGTCAGACACATGTACAACAGCTTCCACAAGCAGTTCCCAGACTTAAAATTGAAAAACATATTTTATGTTGCAGCAATGGTTACATATGAGGCTGAATTTCTGAGAGCCATGACAGAAATCCAAAGAACAGACCCAAGAGCATATGCTTGGTTGATGGAGAAGGAGAGGAAAACATAGACAAGGTCAGCCTTTTCTGCATATAGTAAATGTGACATTTTAGTGAATAATTTATGTGAGTCCTTTAATGCAAAAATATTAGAAGTAAGAGAGTTGCCTGTGATTAGTTTATTGGAGTTTATCAGAACTGGTTTGATGGCCAAGTTTAGTGAAAATAGGACTAGCATTTTATCTTTTGAAGGTGAAATTTGTCTTGTCATTCAAGAAAAGCTAGAGAGTTTGAAGAAGCAAAGTAGGCATTGTTTTCCTTTATTGGCTGGTGGTGGAATTTATGAAATTTCAAATTTCAGTAACAAATTTATTGTAGATTTGGATCATAGGACATGTAGCTGTAGGAAATGGGAATTATGTAACATTCTATATCCTCATGCAATTAGCTGTATTTTTGCATTAAAAGATAAAGCTGATAAATATGTGTCCAATTGCTATTATCTCTCTGTCTATGCTGAATGTTATAATCTAATTATCTATCCTTGCAATGGTCCCAATGTATGCGACAAAAATGATGTCCCAACATTGTTACCTCCAATATACAAAAGGAAACCTGGGCGGCAATCAAAGAAAAGGCACAAGGAGGCCACTGAAGTTCCAACAAAAGATCTCCATCGTTTATCGAGAGTTGGATCAAAAATCAAGTGTACCATATGCAAGGGAGTTGAACACAACAAGAGGTCCTACAAGAGAAAACAAGAGGTCATGCTGATTTTTTTTAGTATCCTCAATACTGAAGTTGTCTAAAGTTTCAATAATGATTTTTTTTATTGACACATCTCTTCATTTATTATAGGGTCAAGCCAGTTCCTCTCAAGCTTTCAATCAAACAACTCCTCAAGCTCACAGAATGAGTCACAAGTGTTAACCAAACTCCTCCTACAAGATTGTAATGGTTCCAAACAATTGTATGAGATTGTAATGCAAGCTTGTATGTTGTCTGAGCTTGTAATGTTTATGACAAGAACTGTTTTTTGTAATCCAAAAATTAAAAATGAAAACTATAATTGTTATTCTCCCAAGAACTATAATCGTTTCCTGTTCTGAATTTTAAATGAAGGTTCTGAATTTCCATTATTTTGTTGTTCTGAATTTTAAATGTTGTTAAAAACTATAATTGTTATTCTCCCAATATGTTGTAAGAGATTTTGAATGTTGAATAGAACGATGTTTGCTGTTCTAAATTTCCAATAAAGGTCCTGAATTTTCATTATTTTGCTATCATGAATTTTAAATGTTGTTTGCTGTTGAACAGCATTTTGAATAGGCTGTTGTTTGGTACAGGATAATGTCCATTATTTTTATTTTGTATCAGTATCACAATTGATGTCCATTCATTTTTAAACATTATAGGATGCACTCCATTATTTTAAGTCAAACACCATTCATTCTTTTTCAGTCAAGTACAAATTAAACTTTTCCAGACAAAGACAAAACAGAGTCTTCACTACTTTCATTTTTAAACATGAGAGCAATAATAAAAACTACAATAATAACTACCCAAACACATCTAATTCCAAAACATTGTTGCTTTTAAACACCATTCGTTTGCAACCTTTGAATCTCTATCATCATCTTGGAACAGATGTCCTCCATCTCTAACTTTTGCAGTTTCAGATGCTGATTTTCCTCATTCAATCTCTCAATCATGTTATTTGCTGCCACCATTCTCATGTTAAAATTAGTTACATCAGAACTGCTTCTTGTCTTCTCCTCC
Source organism: Dillenia turbinata (assembly GCA_037126225.1). NCBI lineage: Eukaryota > Viridiplantae > Streptophyta > Magnoliopsida > Dilleniales > Dilleniaceae > Dillenia > Dillenia turbinata. The sequence goes on from JBAMMX010000024.1 coordinate 12,397,252, forward strand.
TCAATTTTGTTCCTCAGTCCTAGGATGACCTCAGTTGCTCGATCAGACAATGGTGGATCATACCACTGGAAAAAAAATCACAAGCATTCTCATCCTATATTGCAGAGGTCCATGAAGTTAGGGCAATTGTACAAACTCTATGAACCTCCATGAAAAAAAAATGAACTTACCCAAAAGTTAGGATAATCGTAGAATCTCCATGACGGATTTTGAGAGGTCCATGAAGTTACTAAGATAGTATCAAGATCACATTTGCACTTTACCAGAGGCTCTTCCATTTCAAAACCCAAAAATTTTAATGAGAGATAGAGACAGAGAGAGAGACAAACGGAAGTAGAAGAAATACAAGAAGAATCTTCACACCTTAGACAAAATTCAGAGGACTAGGGATGTAGATTGAGAGTAGGAGAGAGACCCCTAAACCCTAAACCCAACTTCCGTTTCTCTCTCTCTCTCACTATCGGGTAGAAGAAATCTCTTCTAACGAGCAGAAATGAAGAATTAATAAGGTAAAACTACTCATACTGTGCGGATTGACAAAACTGCCCTGACCTTATTGACGTGACAGTGCCACATCAGCTAATGTCGACATGATTGTGCCACATCAGTAAAAATATTGACGTGGCAAAATGATGAGTTAAATGAGCTGAATTGGTATTAACACATCAATATTTATACAATCACGTTGAATGTCACATTATCATTTAACGAATAGAATGTTATTGTCGTTAACGAAAGAATCAATCTTTTTTTAAATTTGAGAATCATGAATAGCTTTTAAATTATAAGGATTAATTTATAAATAGAGAATAAATTTTAAGGATTATACATGTAATTTCCTCATTTGATTTTCTGCATTTGGGTTTTGCCCTTTCACGTCACTCACGTGACAGCACAGGCCCGTGGCCGTGCACCACAAGAAGTCTCTCCTTCTTTTCCTCTCTCCTCCTCTCTCTCTCTCTCTCTCTCTCTCCCGCTCCCTTACGCTTTCTCTCTCTCCTTTCCTCTTCCTCTCCCGTGGGGTTTTTTATGATTTCAATCGGAGATTTGTTGATGCTTTTGCATTTGTTGTTGTCTGATTTGATTATCTGCATTTGGGTTTTTGCCCTTTCAATTCAAAAAGTTGATTTTGTTGATTGTGCTGTTGGAAGAAGGACATCGTTGTTGTTTCTTCTTCATCTATGAAACACGAAAAAGAGGATTAGGGTTTTGTCGAATGATCTGTATGATCTCTACTTGGGAAAGGGATTTTGCGTACCAGGTTTCTCTTTCAAGGTTGTAATTTGGGTTTCGGATGGCAAGAAGAGAAGATGGTTGAGTTAATGATTTGCTGATTTTGTTGACTATTCATATTCTACAGCTGGTTTACTCAAATTGAGGGTTTTCTTGTTTTGACTCTGATTGTCACTTTCATATAATGATTGTGATGTTTCTTTTGCTCTAAAAAGTGTTTTGATCAATCATCAGTATTGGTTCCTAGAGTTAATGAAAAAGGGTTTTTGTTTCCTGGTTTGAAAATATGATCAAGCAGTAGGCTTCCGAGGAAGCCATAGAAGAATTCAGAAAATCGTAATGGTGGAAGCTCGAGTTCGTCTTTGTATGCTTCTACTAGTTCAAGAAGCTGTGATCCGGCTAGCAGTCGGAGTGGGATGAACTCTTCATCTCTTCCAGGGGTTGATTCTACTTTGAATTCTGGACTGAATCAAGGAACCAAGCTTCCACAGTCCGCTAATTCAAAGCTGAAGGGGAATTCAGCAACTTCTTCCTATGAGGCCTTGCCTAGCTTTAGAGACGTGCCTAATGCTGAGAAGCAGAATTTGTTTATCAGGAAGCTGAACTTGTGTTGTGTTGTGTTGTGTTTGACTTTGCTGACCCACAAAAAACCTGAAAGAGAAGGACATTGAGCGGCAGACATTGTAGATTATGCTACTTCTGCAAATGGGAAGTTTACAGAGACTGTTATGCAGGAGACTATAAAGATGGTATCTATAAATTTATTTAGGACACTAACTTCTTCGCCCTGTGAGAGCAAAGTTTTAGAAGCCTTTGATGTAGAAGAGGAGGAGACTCTCATGGACCCTGCGTGGCCTCACCTGCAAATTGTGTATGAATTCCTTCTTAGATTTGTCGCATCATCAGAGACAGATGCGAAATTCGCTAAGAGGTACATCGATCATTCTTTTGTTCTAAGATTATTGGATCTCTTTGACTCCGAGGACCTTCGAGAAAGGGAAAACCTGAATCAGTTCTGCACCGCATTTATGGAAAATTTATGGTGAAGTAAAAGGGAAAAAATCTCAGATGTGGTCGTCCAAGCGATCGTCATATTTATGGTGAAGTAAAATAGGATGAAATGAAAAAAATTATATTTATGGTGATCGAGAACAGGTGCAGTAAAAGGTATTCCCAAATATAAATTTTTTCATTTCATCCTATTTTACTTCACCATAAATATAGATAAATGAGAACAGTGATCGTTATATTTCATAAATGCGGTGCAGAACAGTTAGATCATTCTTTCGAGTTTAAACACTCTATTTCTTATTTTTTTGCCTTAAATGCTTTGGTTAATTTTCAGTTTAGATATATATGTTGTTTGGAATCTTGATCCCCAGACCAGTTTCTGAAATAGTTGATTTGGGTTATTGTTGATCTCTTATCTGTTCTCTGAATCTTTTTCTCTTGTTGATGGCTTAGGTGAAGAGAGATGGGGCTTACATTCGCAAAGCTATTCAGCAGGCTATTTTGCCAAGAAGGAAATGCGTATTCTTATGGTGGGTCTTGATGCTACTGGTAAGACCACCATTCTCTACAAGCTCAAGCTCGGAGAAATGGTCACCGCTATCCCCACTATTGGTCAGTATTCTATTCTGCCTTAGATTTTGGAAACTCTTTTTTGGCTTTGGCTTTTGTTAGGTTTTAGATTGTCAGTGTACTATAAATTATATTGTATTATATTTTTTAGGTATTGCTATATAGGTTAGTCAAATTGACTAAATCTGAGTTGGCATTATTTTATAGCTTAAACATTGGACTATATATTGTCATGCGTTTTGTATTTTTTGTAAGTTGTTGGTAGTACATATGGTATTATCATTGCTATTTTGAATTTTGGTCGGATATGGTTTGGTGACCTTAGTGTTGATTAAGAAGCATGTGTAAGAGGGTTGAAGATGTGAAACTCTTTTTTTTTTCATTATTGTTTTAATTTCGTTGAGCTGATCACATGATGTTGGAGTTTTATGATGTAGGTGATATTCTTTGATGGATGGTTGTTGTTGCTAGGTAGTAAACCACTAATCCATTAGAAATTGCTATTTATTGTGCCCAGTGTTTGGATGTAGTACACCTTATGCTTGATGATAACAACCAACAATAGATATGATATTTATCCTTGATAAATCACATAACTTAGTCCATAATGATGATGTTTGAGGTTTTGGACAGTGTCTTTCTATGGGAACTTGAAAATCCATGGGAGGCTTGTGGATTTGGTTTTTTTTATTGGTGAGGGGAGGGGGATCGATTTTTAAGGCAGTGTCTTGGTTAGTGGTTGGTCTTGTTTTGTCTATTTGGTTGTTTTTCTCTTTATCTGGAAAATTGCTTGACAATGTGCTTTCTCTACCATTCGTATTATTAGAATGTAGAAGATTGTTCATTTCATTAGGCACTCGAGACCTTCAACCCTTCCTTCACGATTTTATAGGCAGCATAGGTGCAAGATAAAAGGGCACTGGGGGTGATTTTCTTGGAATTTATATTAAGGAATTATACACTTTAACTAATGTATGGTGAACTAGGGTGGGGTTGATATTTGTTGTAAAAGTGCATGCATAAATACTGTACAATAATGCAGCTTATAGCTTTCTGGCCCTGGCTTTGGCATTGAGCCACATGGGTGATAAATAGAAAAATCAGCCTGGGAGGAACTACCGGCATGAGTTTTGTTAGTGCTCCTACCCTTGTGCTGATGACCTATTTTGACAAAGGTATAAGGGCTCATTGGAGTGAACCCTCTAATCTCAAGTCAACCAGCTATCTGAATAGAGAGAGCATTAAAAACTAACGCAAAAGACTTGGAGGAGAGTGTAGTTCATACATATATAAACACCTTTTTTCTTTTTAATATAGCAGTTTACTGCTATAAAGAAAAAGAGAAAGAACTAATCAGAAATAAGACTTTTAATAAATCCTTGATGGGTAAATGGTTGTGGAGGCTTATGGATGAGCAGGACTCCTTATTGTAGAAAGTGGTGGTTGTGCAATTTTGGGAGGAGGCTTATGAATGGAGGACTAAGTTTAGTAGGGACCCATATGGTGTATGTTTTTTGAAGTGGATTAGTAGAGTTTGGATAGAGTTTTTGCTGTTTGTTAGATTTTGGGGTCGAAAAGGGTGATCAAGCTCTGTTTTGGCAGGATGTTTGATGTGGTTAGACAGTTTTGAGGGATCAATTTCCTCATCTGTTCTGGCTAACCAGATTCAAGGGTGGATGTCAATTAAGTTCATGTGATGGGTGATGGTTCTTAACATTGGGATGTTGTTTTCTTGTGTGATGTGAATGATTGGGAATTGCCTAGAGTTTTCTAGATTTTTGCTGTGTTATAGAAGCAGGATTCGAGTGTTAATATGGTAGATTCTGTTTGGTAGTTGGGAAGAACAGATGCACAGTTTACTGTGAAGCCATTTTTTTACTTTTTTTACAGGTTTGTGCTTCTATAGAGATGATAGTACTCATTTTCCTTAGAAATGGATTTGGAAGATGCATCCCCTCTGGATTTCTTTCTTTGGGTGGAGGTTACAAAGACGGGGAAAGGTTCTTATGAATATGTTTTATATATGCAAATCTGAGGTGAAGTTTGTACATTATCTTCTATTTCATTGTTCATGGGTGAGAGAGTTATGGAATATGGTTTTGAATTTTCTTGGATGTTCATGCATGGTGGAGTGTATTTAATATGGAGTCTGGATTTCTTTGTATTTTTCTACGCGTAAGGCGAAGAGAATGCTTACTTTCCTTACCCTCCATAAATCAAATATCCTCACATTTGTACTCCATGGAAAAATGTGAGAAGTTGAAATTATGAATATGATAACAATGTACAACATAAATATACAAAATAATATATTATATATGTAAAACTGTCTTATGACGTTTCCTGATATTAGAATATTAAATCTTTTGTCATATCTTCAATGGCTTATTGTGGAGGACGTTCACCCACTTTTGGAAAATCTCAGCTAAGTTTAGTTATTTTGTATAAAAATGATATTTTTCAATTTTTGATATTTTATTGTATGACAAAATTTTGATATTTTAATTTAAGGTTGGTTTGATGAAGGTGATATAAAAAATTCTGTATATATTTAGACAAAAATAATTAATAATGGAACTTTTCACTAAATTATTATTTTTTAGAAGAATGTTATTTTTTTTCTCTCTCCTCTCCTATATTGGCATTAACATCAGCAACATTTACATCGGCCATATCCAACCTCATCCTAGCCATAACCTTTATTTTGGTCATCTCATTTGGGTTGGAAAGGCCCACACTATGATAAGTGTGTGACAGTTCAATCCAATCAATCGTTTATGCAGTATGGATGGAGAGAGATCTCTCTCAATGGAAACTGGGATGGAATATTAGGCTCTTTACAGTTGTTTATTCGTTATTCCATTTTACTTGTTTTGCCAATATATACAATTACCCATTATAGTCACTCAATTTTTAATTATTTTCATAATTTTTCTAAAATGAAAATATTAATAAAGATAACAATGTGAAAAATTGTGAATATTATAGCCACTCCTAGGTTATTATTGTGTTGAGAATTAATTTAACGAGATTATACCGTATTTCATATGCAATTTTTTTATTTTTAGTTACAAAATGGTGTATGAAATTTAATCTAATTTCACTTGCTAAAATGCTCAAGTGATCTTGAATCACTTCTATTGTTGTTATTTAGTGGTATTTATCGAGTGAACTACACAATACCGATAAGTTCTTGTTGTGTTTATTTTGAATTTTCGATAAGCAATAAGTTGCCTTTTCTTTGGAGTTAGAATATTTTCTTTTTTTTTTTTTTGTAAAATTTATTTGATTTCAAAGTAGATAAATATAACATTGTGCATTGAAATTTGAAATTTTCAAGTTCATTAATCTGATTTATTTATTTGAACTAAAATAAATAGAGTTGAGTACATATATATTCTCGAAAAATGAGTATATAGAATTAATGAAATAATTATGGAACTTGGGTGCAGGTAGTTCTTGCTTATGGTGACATTAATTGCATGGTGTGTACGCGTGACTGGTCCTATCTTTGTTTCAGTCTTCAATTCTCTTGTGCTTGTGCTTGTGGCTACTGTTGGCTCTTTGCTTTTGAATGAAAAGTTTGAAGGTATCATTTTTAAAAAGTATTTCTGATCATTTTTTTATATGAACACTAATAATGAGCAATTGAGTGGGTAAATAATTTTTTTTTATTAATATACCATAGGTCACTTTAATTGAAAACACAAATTTGAACTTTGTAGCCTACATGAGATTTGCATTTTTTTTTGTGTTATCTATTGAGTCATAAAATAACCCATAAATTCAATACAAATTAATTATTTTTTGGTTTGTTTGGAGCTCGAGAATTTCGTGTTTAGACCGGAATGAAAACTTAAATATACTATAAAATGAAAGATAAGATGTTGAAATCTATTCACCGATATATCATTTTTGTTCAAATTAGAAGAGCAAAGTATCTTACGCAGTAGTCCATGGTTAAGAATGCATGTTCAAATCTCCAAGGCTGATCTAAATAACCTTACTTATGTTTACACTTGTGTGACAAGAGTTGACCTAAGGATAGATATGCCGAACGAGTTTTGATTGATTCTCCTTGTGTATTACTATGTTGACATCTGGGTTTTTATAGATTTTGGGTTTTAATTTCTGGATGTTAATAGCTCCATTGTAATTTTAGATATTTTATTAATATTCGCCCATAGTTTTACCCTAATTTAGCCATCCATTACAAAATAATTAATTTGTATTATGGAGAATTCATGGGTTATTTTACGACTCAATAAATATTAGGGGAAAAAAAGCATATCTCATATAGGTTACAAAGCTTAAATTTATGTTTCCAATTAAATTGAGTTGTGGTATATTATTTAAAAAAAATTATTTTCCCACTAAATTGTTCATTATTAGTGCTAATATCAAAAAGAATGATAAAAAATACTAATTAAAAATGATACCTTTCCATGTGAAGCTTTTCCTTCAAAAGCAACAAGTCATCAATAGCGACAAACACAAGTATAAGAGGGTTGAAAACTAAAACAAGGAGAGAACCTTTCACGCGTACACACCATGCAATTAATGCCACCATCACTCCTGAATTTAGAATTTCCTATAATCAAGTTTCAATACTTATTTCATTAATTTCATATACCCATTTTTCAAGAGTATATATATACTTGATTCTATTTATTTAGTTCAAATAAATAAATCAGATCAATTAATTTGAAAATTCCAAATTCCAATGCATATTATTATATTTATCTATTATGGAATCAAATGAATTATTTTAAAAAATAGAGGCTATTCTAAGTCAAAAAAGGCCACTTATTGCTTATAGAATATTCCAAAAAAAAAAAAACCACAAGAATTTGTTAGTATTGCATAGTTCACTCAATAAATATCACTAAATAACAACACTAGAAGTGATTTAATATCATTTCAATAGGGGTGACCATGGTTCCGAAACCGCCACTCCGGTTCATTATCCAATAGAATCGGAACCGAACCGTTCACCAACGGTTTCGGTTCCGGTTCCTCACAATTTGGTTCCGATTCTAGAATCGGCGGTTTAAATTCATCATCCATCGAAATTGGAACCGGAACCGAATTGCTTACCGACGGTTTCGGTTCTTTACGGTTCGGTTCCGGTTCGAACCGTTTAGAATCGAAATTTAAATTTATTTAATTTTAAAAGAATTTGATTTTTGTGCATGTTTATGGTTGTGACTATGACACATCAATGAAAAATTTGAATTTTGAATAACTTTGATCATTGTGCATGTTGATTGTTGTGTATGATTTTGATTTGAATTTTGAATGTATTTGAATTTTAAATGATTTTGATTTTTGTATATATTTTTTATTACGATTGTGACACAACAATGAAAATTTTAAATGTGAATGATTTTGATTTTTGTGCATATTGATTGTTATGACATAATGATGAAAAATTTAAAATTTAAAATTTAAATGATTTTGGTTTTTATGCATATTTATTATTATAATTGTGATACAATAATAAAAATTTGAATTTTGAATGAATTTAGTACTTACTTAAAAGTAAAAATCAATCATTTTCACAAATTCGGTTTCGGTTTCAACAAAAAAATACTTGGTTTTGGTTTTCGGTTTTCGGTTTCGGTTCCGGTTCTGGTTCCGGTTGCGGTTTCTAAACTAGAACCGAAAAAACGATTCCGGTTCGGTTTTTAAGTCACCGATTCCAGTTCGGTTCACGGTTCGAACCGAAACGTGGTCACCCCTACATTTCGAGCATTTTAAAAAATAGAATTAGATTAACACCATTTTGTAACTAAAAATAAAAAATTGCATATGAAATATAGTATAGTTTTGATAAATTAATTCTAAACAAAATAATAACCTTGGTTTAGTATATATATATTTTTTGTGGGTGGTAAATTTAATTGATAATTTACTAATATTATACGATTATATATTTAAAAAAATCACATAACTTCCAAATGATATATTAGTTAATAATCTTGTTATACATCAAAATAAAATATTATATGTATGACTTAATTAGGAGGCCATTGTGTAGTATATGTCTGGCATCTACTTGTCTTTGTATGGAAAAATAAAACATTTCCAATTACATATTATCCAATCTACAACATTTTCCAATATTAATCTGAATTTATAAATTATTAATCTTAAATACATATGCATAATATTACTCCGATCTTGTTGCATGTTTTAGTAATACACATAGAAAAATATATAGAATTTTTACAAATTACGTTCATGAATTCATGTTGATTAAATAGATATATAAAATAATATTGACTTATATTTTGATGATTAAATAATATTCATATAATGACAATACATAATATATCCATGCATTAAGATCATTGTTTTGAAAAAAAAAATGGAATGCCTCGATAAATATATGATTAAAAAATATATTGACTAATTAATAAAATCCAATGATCTCAAGGGTATTAATTTATCGAGGTTCAAGTGTAAAGTGAGTTAAAATTTAAATTAAGAAGCAAGTTGAAATAATTTTTTATTTAATTAAAAGCAAAACATGAAAGACTTTTTGAGACATGCATGCTGAAATTCATCTAATACCCAACTAAATTGTAGCCAATTGTTTTCTAAAAAAAAAAAAAAAATTCAACTAAAACTATTGATTTGACGCTTTAGAATTGAAAAATTAAAAAAAAAGATAATGCCCGTAGAAAAATCAACATTTTGAGATATGCTAATATGCAATGTTGCATGGAAATGAAAATGGAGAAAATGAAATGGATACGAAACAATATAGATGACATTTTCTAAGGATAAAAGAAATGGAAATATGTAGGAATGTATAAATATAAAAAAATATAAGGATTTTTATGTAAATATATTTATTTATGAAAATAATGGAATAATCATATTTTATAATAAAAATCTAAAATGATTAAATATATAATTATTAATTTTAAAAAATATTATAAAAATAAAAATTATAATTAAAATATAATGTAAAAATAAAAATTATAATTAAATAAGTAAATAATTCATTAAATATGAAAACCTATGGAAATATAAAAAAATATAAATATTTTTGTGTGGGTATTAATTAATTTAACATATTAAAATTTTTTGAAAATAGAAAACATTAATATTGAGAATTTTTTGTGCATCAAAACTAATGTGTCTAAAATCATAACTATTCATTTTCAAACTTAAGAAAACATAAAATAAATGGTCAATATTTTCCAAATACTTACAAAATTAGTTTTTATGGCAATATTATCAATATTTTCATTTTGGAAAAATTGTGAAAATGATTAAAAATTAAGTGTTTATAATGGGTAATTAAATATATTAGCAAAACAAGTAAAAGGAGTACCGAATAACTAGCTGTAAAGAGCCTAATATTCAATCTCAGTTTTCGTTGAGACCGATCTCTCTCTATCCATATTGCATAGACAATTGATTGGATTGAACCCATCGTACTCATCAGAGTGGTGCTTGAATAAGGGCATGGATATCTCTCTCTCTCATCTTTGTATGAGTTTGTAAATTTGATTTAAATAAATTAATAATTATATAATAATTAAAAATCGTCATACATTTATACAAACAAAATATAACTAGTAAATTTTAAGTGTAATATGTACAAAATTGTGGTAAAAATAGTAAATTAAATTTAAAAAAAACAATGGGAATGCAATGCAATGTGAGCAAAAAAAAAAAAGAAACTATTATTGTTACCTGAATGATCAATCAAGTTGCATAAGAGAATCAACTTCCAACGGCCAACAAAGCCCCCAAAATGCTATTAGACGAATGTGGCTAAAGGGAAGACATGTGCCTTTGCTTGGTGTCCTCCATAAGGTCAATTTGAGTTGACCAGAGTAGGGTTCTTGTAGAAAGTGAGGAGCATGGCTCCACAAATGCCCAATAATGTGCTCAACACCTTGGCTTTCCCAGCTAGGGTTCTAAGTGCCCTTATCAACCCAACTGAGATGGCCAAAATAAAGGTTATGACTAGGATGAGATAGGTCATGGCCGATATAAATGTTGTTGATGTTAATGCCAAGCTCACTATGTGCAAATTTTGAGCTAAGGATCCCCTGAACATATGTTATTGATTGGACATTGTTATATTTTATATAATTATAGTCTCTTCTAAAAGTTTATACAACATAAACAACAAATTGAGTTTTAATCCAATATTTTAGAAGAGAGACCAATATATGGGAGAGAGAGGATAGAGAAAATAAAATAAAATAACATAACATTCTTCTAAAAATTTATAATTTAGTGAAAAGTTACATTATTATTTATTTTTGTCTAAATATATACAAAATCTTTTATATAACCTTCATCAAATAGACCAACCTTAAATTAAAAATATCAAAATTGTCATACATTAATATATTAAAAATTGAAAAATATTACTTTTATACTAAAAAAATTTAACTTAGCTGAGATTTTCCAAAAGTAGATGAACGTCCTCTACAATAACCATAGAAGATGTGACAAAACGTTCAACATTCTGACATTATGATATGCCATGGGACATTTTTCCATATGTATAATATATTATTTTGCGTATTTATGTTGTGAGCTGTTATCATATTCATAATTTAAACTTTTCACATTTTTTCATGCAGCACAAAAATTTAGATATTTGATTTATGGAGGGTAAGGAAAGTAAAATCCTCATTAATTAGGAGGTGCAGGACGCCACCGACCATTTGGTTAGCAGTATCGGGTTTCTTGCATAGGCCCATCACTTTGTATTTCTTTTAGAGAGAGACTATAATTGCAATAATAAGGAGATATAGGTTGCTTTCTTTTGGCAGCTGGCTCCCATTCACATCATAGGTGAATAACTCATTAGCTCTAGTGGAAGGATTTCTTTTAGAGAGAGAGAGAGAGATCTCCTTTGGCTAATGGTAAATGTGAAATGGGATATTCATACATGTGCTACAAACAAGAGGGTGAGTTTGGGAGTTAGGGATGTAACAGGCATACCCAAAGAAGCCACAAAGAAATGCTTGGCCCAGTACGACTCTTGTCAATTTTGGTTTGCTCTTCTTGCCAATACCACAATTAATAGAGGGCAAAAAAGTTAAAATTATGAGAGAGAGAAATCTAAATTATGAAAATGTGGCTTTGTGTTTCAATGAAAAAGAAAAAGAAAAGCTAAATTATGAGAGAGAAAGAGAAGAATGAATGGTTGAAGAAACAACCTTTCAAAGATAAGAGCAATAGGAAGAATCACTACAAAAAAACTGGGTATCAACGATGGAAAATTAGTGACGGAAAATAATCCGATGTAAATAGCAATAGAATTGTGACGGATTATCATCAGACATTAAAAATTAGATTAACGAAGGATTAGTGACAGAATTAGTGACGGAAAAATTCTGTCGCTAATTCCGACGGTAAAACAGGCACGAACCTGATTATTATCTCGCGGGACATTTTTTCGACAGCTTGGCAACGGAATTAGAGACGGACTGGACTTCGTCACTAATCGGTCGCAATACAATGCCTATAAAATTATTATTAAACATTTTTGTTACAGATTAGTGACGGAAATTAGTAATGGAAATATTTTTGTCATAATTGATAACAACCGAAAGAAATAGTGTTAGTTAACGTGAGATTAGCGACGGAATTTAATGACGGATAAATTTTCGTTGCTAATCCGTCGGTGTTGTCTAGGGTAAATAAAGAAAAAGAAGATATTGGGGGTCCCACAAAATCCCTCTCTCCCTTCCCTCACTCCTCTTCTTGCTGGTGCACCCTCGTCGCTGCCTCTCTTCAAAAGGGAAATCGACAAAGTATGATTTTCGACCTAGTCACCGTCGCTGTTGCTGTTGACCCTCCCTTTAGGTTTGTCTCTCTGTCTCTCTTAGATTAAAGTTTGTTTGCGAAGATTGGTTGAGTTAAACTCATCAACCATAATTTCATCTTAGATTAGGGTTTGTTACTATTGATGTGAGAGAGAGAGAGAGTATTGAGGAATGGTGGTTCCTCTTTATAGGAGAGAAGTCATTGTCGTGGACATCATTGGTGCCACGCTGCAGAGGAATCTCTATTGTGCTTGCTTAGAGGAATTAAGTGGCTCCTTAGATGCAGGCTTCCAATCTAGGGTTTCTCACCCCGTTCTTGGCACCTGATCTTAGTCGTGAAGAAGAAGCCTCACTGTCAGGGCTGTAAGCCTCTCTCTTTCGAATTTTGCTTTTCTTTTGTCTTCGATTGAATTTCACTCTGAAGATTGCTCTCTTTTTAGTGGTTCTTTGCTTTCCTATTGAGATTCAATTGTGCATAATCTTGTGTTTGTTTAATTAGAGATCCGCGGAAACATTTGTGTATTTCTTGCCCCGTCCTTGGCTTAATTTGTTCTTGCATTGTTCCAACTCTTGTTGAATTAAGCATCTGGTAGCTCTGATTTTTATGACACTTTGCATTGCATCTGAATTTCTGGTCTTCATGTATACTATAACACTGGATCTCTGTCGCGAATTATATTTGGGTCTTTCATGGTATTCTCATGGAACCTAATGGAAAATTAGAAGGTTCAATAGTATATATTTGAAAGGTTAAAAAGTAAATTTAGTGAAAGATGCTGGCTTCTACCAAAGGATTTACCTGTTCTACCAAAGGATTTACCTGTTCTCTAGAATTGCCTAGAAAGAGTTTTGTCGTGGGATTATTAAGTATTTCCAGACATTGAAGTTGACAATTGAACTGTTGCAGTTCCCAGATTTTTAATTAAATGAGACAAAGGCCAATTTTGAAATATCCTGCATGGCATATTGGTTGAATTGGCCCGCCTTCTCGGGGAAGAGGCTGTTTTCGATCAGGAATATATTAAGGTAATATTTCCAAACAATTACAGCAATTGCTTAGTTTGCAAATGCATATATTACTCTTTCCTAATGCTGAAATATCCTCCAAGAACTACTCGGAAAATTTCCTTGACTTAGTCTCAATACTGGCTCAGACAAAAGTCTCTCTTGATTGTATTTCTGGATTCTTGCAGGTGGAAGAGTTGCAGCCAGATGCAACCATCATTCTACCTCAGGGCATGTCAAGCACAGCCATCAAAATAAAGGATGGTGAATTTAGCTGGGACCCTTCTTCAAGGCCAACATTAGCTGGAATCCAAATGGAAGTGGAGAAGGGGATGCGTGTGGCTGTCTGTGGCACAGTCGGCTCTGGAAAGTCAAGCTTTCTGTCTTGCATTCTTGGTGAGATTCCAAAAATCTCAGGCGAAGTAAGTTTGTTATATCAGAAAATTAGGTGTTTTTTTTTAATCCATTTTCTACAGCCTTTTTCACAGTATGTGAAATTATTTTCAGATGGATATCTAGAGACTGTGAACGTCCGTTGTTCATTCAATGTTTTACAGGTTAGGAGTTGTGGTTCTGGAGCTTGTGTCTCAGTCAGCTTGGATACAATCTGGAAATATTGAAGAAAATATTCTATTTGGCAGCCCAATGGACAAGGCAAAGTACAAGAATGTTATCCAAGCTTGTTCACTGAAAAAGGATTTGGAACTTTTCTCACATAGAGATCAGACCATTATTGGTGATCGAGGAATAAACCTTAGTGGTGGTCAAAAGCAAAGGGTTCAACTTGCACGAGCACTATATCAAGATGCTGACATTTATTTACTGGATGATCCCTAACTTCAATTTAGGTTTTTTATCGTCTTCTTCTCCTTCGACTTCTTTTAGGGCTTTTCAGAGTTTTGAGTTCCCCTTAGACTAGCTGAATATCCCAGTTTTTGAATTCACATAGTGGACATTGTGTGTTGGTAGATAATTGTTTGCTTATTGATTTAGGTACTGAATAATTGGGGAGAGAATTGTTGAATTCACGTTTTGGTGACTGGAGTGTGGTTAGTGGTCTAGGAAAAGAGGTCACTGCTAGTAGCATCGCTAATAAATTACATTGTGTCAGTGTTCTGTTGATAGACCAGCAACTATAAAAGTTTTGTTTTGGTAGCCTATTTTGCATCAATTTTAGTAGTTCTATTTTCTGGCCCTAGAAGGAACTGTGCGACTTTCGTATGAGTGGAGTGAAGGTTCAATGGATATTCTATGAATTTGCCAGTTCTTTGAAATCCATATCAGATACAATAAGAATAATGCCAGTTCTTAATTTTTTTTATTTTTTATTTATTTTTGGCTTGATTTGAAAAGTGTTTTGGCCAATTCAAAATTATTCAGATATGAAAGGCTTTGTTTTATGTTGGTATGGACTGCTCGTATAGGATTTGGTCCATCTGGTCCATCCAGGATTACTCAATAAGAATACAGTTCTGCTCAGGATACATGTAAGTGCAGCATTTTCTAAGAAGTGTTTTATTGCTGGCAACTTAGTAACTGATGTTTGTACAGTCATTGTGGTATAATTACCCTTTTTTTCCCATACCAATGTAAGCAGAAATTGAAAGATCTTTACTCTCATAAAATCTGAAGCATTGATTGTGGCAGTTTTCCTTTCTTTGAATTGGTTTTTTCTGTTTGGTCTGACTCAGTTTTTCTTGAACCCCAGCATGACAACAGATTCATGCTGTACACATGCTTTTTAGCTGCATTTTTTGTGAAGCTGGATCTAATTCGTTACATTAAATGTTTCTTAGGAGATGGAGGTTTCCATGCCAGATCCATCAAAAATTCATTCGGGATCTGGCATTGTTAAATCAAAGTCAGTTGGGACATTTTCACCCTTGCAAAAGCAAGATAGTCAGAGAGGCCTCTTTGTTGATAGAGGCATGGGATCGCCCAGACTGGTTACATCGGCTAGTGCAAGTACTTTCTCTATTGATCTGAAACTGAATTCAGAATCCAAGGTTAGTGTAGTCTCTCTGTTCATCTGTCTGAAAATATTGTAATAGTAGTACTTTTTTTTTCCCCTACACAATAGTTTCATTGTCTTATAATCTTGTATTCTTGACCATTATACTTTGTTTTTCAATTTTTTTTTACTTTTCTTTTCTTTAGAGTGCAATGCCAGCAGCCGCTGGAGCTGTTGCAGCTGCATCTATAGCCGATCAATGTTGGAAAGGTGAACTATATTCCTACTATTCATTTTTTTTTATTCCTGTGAGCCCCCAAAGCGAATATCAATGACATTTTTGTTTCTTTAATTATTATGTACACACACACACACACATATACGACTTTGCTAAAGTAAAGAAAGATTAAATCACAGATCGGATGCCCCCCCCCCCCTCAAAAAAAAAAAAATCTATAAACCCCCAAACCCCTGGCACCAGTAAAATTTGATGCCAAGGTGTCTTGATTTTCCCGGGTCCTTACAAGATGAACCAGCAAACACCAATTAAATAGAAGCAATACATGAAGTTGCTAGTTCCATATTGATGCAGAATGTATTATTTAATACTTAAGGCAGTTTGGTATTTCTGAAAAAATTGTGTTATTTGGGTTTGATTCTTATTTTTATTAGTTGGAACTCTAATTTGGAATGTTTCCTTTGTTGCTTCTAGCATTTTTGGCAGATAGATTTAGCCATTAGGGTTTGTGTGGAACCTATTGACTGGCCAAGATGGAACTTGTTCATGTGTTAGAAGCATATGAAAAGTAGAGAGGAAAACTTAGCTGGTTCATAGACCCACAGAGCACAATTCTACACAATAGTTTCCATTTTGAGATCACATCACTTTAGGACTTGGAAGGGAACTATCTGCAAATAGAACAACTCAACTAAGCCTTATCTCCCAAACTAGTTCGCTAGTCCAAATCCTGGATAATGAACAGGGTTATGTTTGGTTGCCAACTGGCTTAAAACTTTGGCAGATTATTATAAATGCAAATAACAAAATAAATAAATAAATAAATAAGTAAACAAAATATAGAAAAAATAAATCTTAGAAGGGACAAATTTTGTGTTTCTACATTCTTTCTCCTCTCCTACCAAGACAACAAGATCCAACAAGCACATTAACTTGTTCCTCCTTTTCTCTTCTCAATCATGAGAGATAATCCAAATATATTTGGATGAGAATGAAGCTGGACACATTATTGACTCAATTAATGTGTAGTGGCCACAAGGGCAGGAAGAAGAGGGAACACGGGAGTGAATACGCTGAACCAACTAAACTTAGATACTTAGGTCTGTACTTTTAAATTGTGTTAGGGCCAAAACTCTATAACCCAATAAAAGATACATTTGTTGCTATCTTTATTGCCTATAACTGATCCTTAAACCATCTATTTTAGGGTCTGTTTCACACTACAGATTGTACTTTAAGCAAATTCGTAGAGGATGTAAACATAGCCATTCAATTTCAAATAAAACAAAATTACCAGAACTTTTGGTCTTCACACTAGAGATTGCTTTTTCTGCAGCTCCCATTGATGTTTTGACAATATCTTTATCTTCAAGATGTGATGACCTTCCTGTGATTTGAGCAGCAGTAACATTGTGGATTTTACCATCACAAGCACTGCCTGTAGAACAGTTTGGTAATGCAGTGCATGGAGCCACCACCAATTGACAACCATATGGGCAACAGGAGCAAACTGCAGTCGAATTTGAAATGTAATTTGCAGGAGGTTGACATCCTTGAGAAGAACAGGCACTCCAATGTGCACAAGAACCAGAAACCTCATCAGTTTGGTAATTCCAACTTCCCAATTGGTGAAGCTCCTGCAAAACTTTCTGCCTCTGTTCCTCAAGCTCGTAATACTTATTAAGCAACTTGCTATATTCTTCTACAGCTTCTGAATTAGAACAGCTTCCGACAGCACCTTATTAATTCCACTGGCCCTATCTGGTGTGGATGTAGCCTGGTATGCTTCAAAGAGTTTCTCCCTCAAGAAGAAAGCCTAGCAGTGACAGGTTGGAGATTTGCGGTCTCCAAAGCATTCATTGACAAAATTACCAATAAATTTGGAAGCTGGTAAAGACCTCATTTTAAAATGTTATTATTATAATGCCGCATGCCTATAATCTAACAGGGTGGTTAGGTGTGAATTTGCTTATCTTGTTAGTTATTTCATATGCATATTTATCATCTTAATGCATTTAATTCATTTGCTTATTCTCACTTTACTTATCATGGGCAGTAAAAGTTCATATGGCGAGACAAAGATTCACCTTTGATATATCATGCTTGGAAAGCTTCATGCACAATGAGATATTCCGACATGTTTGCGGCAGCAAGGAAGCTAGTGATATAGTTGATATTCCAATTTTTGATCACCCATTTCTATCACATTGATAATTTTATTTTTATGTACTTGATTTTTATGGTACTGAACATTATGGATTGTAGTTGATTTTATGGAGTTATTTGATATATACATTGTACTTTGTCATAAGATTTTATGTATTGTATGTAAATAATATAGTTGCTTTTTATATCTATGAATTGGAGTAGTTGTATTATAATTGGTAATATAAGAACTGCAATATAACAGGTTGACTGAATTATAGGTTAATAGGTTGATCGAATTAATTGTAATGTAATAGGTTAATAAATTACATTCGGTTAAGGATTAGCGATTGAAATTTTCTGTCAAAAATTTCGTTGCTAATCCGTAGTCGATTTCACTTATTATGTAAAACTATTAGCAAGGATTGGTGGCAGAAATTTTGCGTTGCTAATCCGTCGCTAAAGTGACAGAAAATTTTTGTCACTAATCTATCGCTAATAGTTTTACATAACGAGGGAAATTAGTAACGGATTAATGACGAAATTTTTAGTGATAGAAATTTCTATTGTAAAATTTAGTGACGGATAGATTTTCGTCGTTAATATTTAGTGATGTGGTTTTCAGTGACGGAATTAGTAACGGAAATTTTCATTACTAATACTCTTTAACGACAATCTTCGCTATCAGCAATGGATATTTCTGTCACTAATGCTTTACTTTCTAGCAGTGAATGAAAGCAGTGGCAAACATAAATCTATAGGTGACCAAAACTCTCAAGCTTATTCCATTATTTGCAACTAGCTTGTACAACACATTCACTCCCGCAAATGTAATCTGAACCAACACCATTACTAAAGCTGGTCTCATCCCATCTACAAAATTCATTATACTATTCACATTCATTGCCATCCTCATACACAGAAGAGAGAAAGAAGTGAACTTAGACTTCTGGACTTCTCTCTCTCTCTCTCTCAAAATCCCTTCTTGTACCTGTTCCGGAAAAATAAAAGACGGAGGAAAGAGAGAGAGAAGAGTTTAGGCATGGGGTGGTGGTGAAATTGCCAGCTCTAATGGGGTAAGTCAATGAAGGAGGGGTTGCCAATTTATTGCCCAAGTAAACTTCCAAGGAAAGCACTAGTTTCCCACATCACCGCTTTGCATTTTTTTTTCCTCCATGCGCATGTATATTTTATGGGACACGAACCACAATAGTGCGTTAGTAAAAGTGCTTCCTTCGATGTATGTTTCGTTTTGTCATATACTTTCAAAAATGCCTCTTCCTCAAACATTATCATTAGTAACATTAACAAGAATAGCATCATCTCCACAACTATGAATCAATTGAGAACTGTCATGTCCCGACTCTTAGATTGAGCACGCGACAACAAATCCAAATAAAACAATATGTATTCATCACATAACCAAAGGACTGATCCTGTCCATCCCTATTCAAAACATGTATGCATAAGATCATTCCGATCATTCAAATCTAAATACATGCACAATGTTAGCTCGGCCATTCCAATAAATATCATAGAATATAAAACAAATCCCTACTCAAGGGATTTTAAATCAACTCAATCAAAAACATTTCCTAAATAAACTTTCAGTTAATCAAATATGTTCTCAACATACGTATTTAAAGTCAAATGAAATTTAAAATCCAAAATCAGCAAAGATAGTATTCAATATCATTTTCCAAAAATATTTGTAACCAATACCTCCACAAGAGTTCACTAATATCTCAAAATGTAATCAAAAGAGACCAATACCTAAAGAAATTCTTAAAATATCTTTAATCAGGCTTAAAATAGGGCTTAATTTCCAAACTAAATGTCTTTTGAAAAATAAAATATAATGAGAGAAATGAGTATAAATAATACTTAGTGAGAGGAATAAAATGTTAATCAATGAATGAGGGATATGTGCGGATATGCCAAATAATATTCTAAAGAAAATCATTTCTATCATATTTAATTTCATAAATATTCTGTATAAATATTAAAGTTGTCTGGTTAAATTTAGAGATCACAATAAACCAAGTTTTATGCTATCAAACAAAGAATAGAGATTGCCAAAAATATTTTGCTTGACAATGGTTTACCACAACCAAGGGCTAGTCCGCCAAAAGATTTTCATACATTTCACATTTATAAAATGTCTCTAACCTTGGTGTTGGCTCGGGACCTCCCTAACGATGCTACCAAATTAGCCCGATAGGACAAAAGAGGCATCTTCTAAGCTCGACTACCTCCCTGTCTATTAAAACCCTCACCAGATTGCTCCATCGAGTTACATTGTGATAGGCAATGACTATAACTACTAATAGGGGTTCAGGTTCACAGTCCAAACTAATAAATACATCAATGTGTCAAATTTAATTCAACTATTTTTCAAATCTAATCATACTCAATAAATCATATAAAATATGTCACATTATTCATTTGCAATAATTTGAATGTATAACTATATCAAATTTACATATAGGGACATTCCACACTCACAAAACATTTCAAAACTCATTCTAAAATCATTTTATTAAAAATTAAGTAAACCATTTTATTCATTTAAAGTATAACATATAATCCATTCACCTTTTGGGAGGGTTAACACTCCCAATCCACAATCCAAATCTAAGTTAATCTCTTTTAAATTTTCAATTGTCTCAACCTAAGGCAATAAATACCATTTCATTGTTAATTATAGATCATATTTAGGGTTAATTGATTTTTTATTAAATTTTCCTAGTCCTAAATTTTCAATATCATCAATTTCAAGTTTAAATCCTTCTAATGATCATGTTAGGTCTAGAGAAATATTTTTTCATTGATAATTTTTCCCAATTTTAATATAACATAAATCCTAGATATAGATCCCCAATTTAAATCTTACAATCTAAATCTAATAATTCAAATTCGTATTAGGAAATCATAAATTTAGGTTGAAAGAGCAAGATTACCTCTAGGGAAGCCATAAATTTTGTCCAAGACCAAATTTTACAAAAACTCTAACTTTTTCTCTACAAAAGTTCCAAATTACAACATAAATCTCAAATTTGTGCAAAAATGATTCTAATCCAAGTTTAAGAAGGAGTATTATCTCTATTTCCTTTACCAATTTCACCTCTTGTTGACCCACTCCAAAACCTTAAGTTTTTATCTCTCTAGAAAATCCATTTCTCTCACTAAATCCAACCTCTAATAGGTTTTGTTGGCAGTTTTGGAAGTCTAAATACATGGGTTTGTTGATAGTTTAGAGAGAGGAAGGGAGTAAGAGTGTGAAAGAGAGGAAGAATAAAAGAAAATGGAGTGGGGGGGGGGTTCTCACGTGAAGTAGGAGAGAGAGAGAAAGGGTGAGGGAGGGAGAGAGAGTGTGTAAGGGGGTGGATTTTGATCTAAATTTGATTTGTTTCTCTTTTTTTTTTTATCTTTTCTGTTTGGGATGGGTTCTCTCTTTTTTTCTGTGTCTTTCTTTTTTTTTTTTGTCTTTTTTGTTTGGGATGGGTTCTCTTTTTTGTGTCATTTCTTTTTTTTTTTTTGTCATTTCGGTTTTATAATTCCTAACCACTTAAAATTCCTAACCACTTAAAAATAAATTTTGTTCTCAAAATTTAAAGACAAAATCATATCTCAAAGAGATGAGGGTAATGACTTTTCATAGTTTCCTTGGGCTTTGAAGTCTCTTTCTTGACCCGATCGCTCTTTCATTGGATCTTAATAATAAAGATTTGTTTGTTTTGCAATCTCTTGATTTGGTGATCAAAAATAGCTACGGGTTGAACTTTGAAAGTCAAATTTTACTTTAGTTCGACCAGTGGAGTCTCTAAAACATGCGAAAGGTTTGACAAATATTTTTGAAGTATGGAGACATGGAATACATCGTGAATTCTCTCCAAATCTGGAGGCAATTCTAGCTGATATACCACTTTTCCTATCCTCTCGATGTACCGAGAGTTCAATTTTCCCCACTTTCGAATTCAGATCATAACCTTTCAAGGTGATATCTTCAAAAAGACCATGTCTCCGATCTTAAATTCTAAAGGGTTTCTCCTTTTGTCTATCTTAAACCTCCTTCATTCTTGCCTGAATCTCCTTTGCTTTCTTTACGGTTGTTTCAATTAACTCGACATTCCCAATCTTTCTTTCTCCTGCCTTATCCTAATACAATGGAGTTCTACATTTATTTCCATATAGAGTCTCGTAGGGTAGCATCTGAGTATTAGCTTGAAAAGTATTGTTGTTTGCAAATTCGATCAATGGGAGGTGTTTATCGCAACTACCCAAAAAGTCACGTGCACCGGCTTGGAACATATCCTCCAAAGTTCCTTCAGACTGGCCATTAGTCTGAGGATATAACATTGTATTGAACTTTGACTTAGTCCTTAAAGATTCCAGAATTTCAGCTAAAACCGAGAAGTAAATCGCAAATCTCTATCTAACACAATAGACTCTGGCTTTTCAAGTAACGTCACAATCTAATCTATGTATATCTTGACTAGCTTCTCCATATAATAAGTCATTACAATCAAGAGAAAATGGTCTAACTTAGTAAGGTGGTCCACTATTATACATATGATATAAAATCCCCTAATAATCTTAAGAAATCTTGAGATAAAATCCATGAAACTATGCTCCTATTCCTACTCAGAAATATGGAGTGACTCAAGTAATCCTTGTGGGTTCTGTTGCTCAACCATTACTCGCTGACATGCTAAGCACTCACTATATAGAACTAGACAACTTTTCATCCCACTTTGCAGTTGCTGAGAATCTGTCGAACCAAAAGAAAAGAAAGATTCTCCCAAAAGTTTAACCATGTGGAATAATCTTTGGTTAGTGGCAAGTCAAGTATAAAAAATAATAAAAATCCTAATAGCACTAGTCAAGTCAACATGTTCTATCCACTAACTGACAATGTTAAAATTAAAGGTGATATGAACTTATCCTTCAAGGTCTAGAAACTAGCCTTATTTTGCTCATCCTATCCATAAGGTACCTTTTTGCAAGTCAGTCTAGCAAGTGAAGCTGGTATCAAGGTGAAATCCTTGCTAAATTTGTAAAAATACCCTACTAAACCCAAAATACTAGATACCTCTATGACTATAGTAAGTGTATATCAATTAACAATAGTTTCAATTTTATTTGGATTCACAAAAGGTCCTCTATAAAAAACAACGAGACCTAAAAGTTATTTCGTTGAGCCAAAACTCATATTTACTCAATCTAGCATCACAATTCGTCGGTTCTTAAAGTTTGTAAAGTAATCTAGAGATGAAGCTTATAGTAGAGTATATCTTTAGAGTAAACTAGAATATCATCTATAAATACAACCATAAAGTCATCCGGATAGTGTTTAAAACATGCAGGATCATTTATCAGCCTGAATAGTATCACCAAGAACTCATACTAATCATAGCAAATGTGGAAAACCATATTTAGTATATCATTCTCCGAACCATATTATGCCGATAACCTGATCTAAGATCGAACTTAAAGAAGATTATGGCAACTCTCAATTATTCAAACAGCCATTAATTCTTTACAAAGGTACTCATTATTGATTGTAAATTAATTCAATCTTCGGTAGTCTATACATACTCTCAAGGAATCATCCTTATTCCACAAGTTTATGTAACTAAATTTTCTACTTTTTCAACTCAACTAGGCCATTTTTATAGAACTTTAGAGATAGATGTAGTATTTAACATCAAACCAATAATGAAATCTCTCCTTGGTAAGTTATCAAGAAATATATCAGGGAAATCTTAAACTATTGGTATGTCAAACAACAAGTTTGCTCATTCCTGACCTTATTGAGAAAAGCTAAATATCCATAACAATTTCTAGATAGTATCCTAGTCACTCAAATAAAAGATATAACTGAAACTCTAACAAATTTATCATTGACAAACAAAATCCATGGCTGCCCTAGTGGTGATAAGCTAACAATCTTTCAATGTCAATTAACCAATGTATAGTTAGCCCATCCAGATCCATCAACTCCAATGACAACAAACCAATATTGCAATCATACCCTACCACTAGAATCTCACAAAATAATCTTTATAAATCTCAATAACCATAATTAAGTATAATCACTACTTTATAAATCTTGATAACTATAATCACTACTCTAACTGTTCGGAGTCATGCTGTAAATGCATGTTAAATACTAATAAAACCTGTGAATACACGGTACTTATATTAATTAAAACATGCATATCATAAGAAAATAACTGCATCCCACTTGTAATCTCACCCGGTGACATATTAGCCTCCTGAACAGTAACTACATAAACTCTAGTCTCACCTCTTATGTCTGGTGGCATACCTTGAGTTCGTCTCCATTTTAGCTATGGTGATACAGTTGGTTTAGGTTGTATTGGCCTTGGGTGGAACTCGGGGAATATGAGGATGCATAGGTCTAGATGGTACAACATGAGGTAAAGGGACAGATTATGGCTACGTGGTCCTAAAGGTAACACAAGGTATGATGGCCTATATGAAAACACGTGAAACAGGTCCAATTCCTCTATCACATATTCCTGTATGGATGTTCCAACAACTAGAACAAAATAGCCTTTTATCAGAGCTCTTACACTGCTCATACTATTTCTACTTTCCCTTTTTCTTCTTTTGCCTGAAGTTTGAATTTCTATTGATCATTTCCCTCGTGACATATCTTGCTTGTCCTTAGCAACTAATTCCAAATTTTTTGCATTATTTTCTTTCTAGATCTTAGAAGTAAGGGGCTGAGCTACTAAATACTTCTGGAAAAAGTATAATAATCATTCCCTAAATCTCTTTGTTTATTTTCATCTATTTCAACTAACTCTTGGGCATGCACTAATAATTGGGCAAAATGGTCCCATGCTTACTAGCAGTCTAACCACTCTATTATGAGTCTAGAAATTTAGATATCTTTTGATATTTAATATAGGAAGGTACATACCTCTCATGATAGACCTAAGTAAAATCACCACAAGTGACACCCCTAAAAGTTATTTTCATATCAGGGTCTCTCAACTCAAAATTTCAACAATTATAGATATCTTCCTTCAGGTAACAAATGACAAATCTGACCTCGTACCTTTCTGTGATCATGAACTTGTAAAAAAGTCTCGAAAACTCAACATTGAAATATTCTACAGCCCCAGGGATCATTACTCCCCTGAAAAATCATTGATTTTATTTTCTTAAACTCAGCTATCAATTTCTAGAACCGATAGTCCCCTCGAGAGACATATCTACTCTTCGTATCCCTATATCTATCTTTGTGCTTTGTGGCCCTCTAATATCTATATAGTTTGGCCAGTTCTAATTAAGAGCTAACTATTAAAGCTAGAGACACTAGTGGTCTAATGTAGCTGAAGGTGTAGTAGTGGCCTAAATAATTGAAGGAGCACTTGTAGTATTATTTCTTGTCATTAGCTAAGGCAATCTAGTTGTCATCCTATTTATATCCCATGACATAGTATCAACTATAACCAACAACCTATCCAAGGCTCGACAAAAAAAAAATCTAGTCCATGTGGAATTAGGGGAGTTTAGGGCTAAGGCTCTTGCCTATGCTTATCATTTCTCTATTCTCTCTTAGAAGTTATCTGAAAAATCTCTCAATTTTGATTATATTATATGCTGATAGTTTGATGAATGCACTCATACCTAAACATAACTCTACTTCCTGGGACCCATAAGAGACACTTTAAAAATCTTTTGAAAACACTTTGAACATCAAAATATTAAAATAATTTGAAAATTATTGAGAATCTCTGAAAATACTAGAAAATATTTGAAAATCTCCCAAACTTTTACAAAAACAAGAGTCCAACCTCTGATACAAATAAAATTGTCACGTCTCGACCCTCAGATTGAGCACAAGACACCGCAGTGTTACTTGGAGATACGGGTAAACCTAACTCATAAACCAAGGTACCACAAGGTATTTATTGATATCCATCCATTTTCCAAAATAATTCAACAAATTTAAATAAAACAACATGCATTCATCACACAATCAAAGGATCAGCCCGATCCATCCCTATTCAAAACATGCATGCATAAGGCCATCCTGGTCATTCAAATCCAAATACATGTACAATGCCACCCCGAGCATTCCAATCAATTCCATAGAATATAAAATAACTTCATACTCAAGGGATTTTAAACCAACTCAATCATAAACAATTCTTAAATAAACTTCTAGTTAATGAAATAGGTTCTCAACATACGCATTCAAAATCAAACGAAATTTAAAGTCCAAAATCAATAAAAATAGTATTAAAGATAGTTTTCTAAAAATAATTATAACCAACGCCTTTACAAGAGTTCACTAGTAGCTCAAAACACAATCAAAAGAGACCGATACCCAAAGAGGTTCTCAAATTATCTTCAATCAGGCATAAGACAGGGCTTAATCTCCAAGCTAAACATGATCTAAAAAATAAAATGGAATAAGGGGAATGAGTATAAACAATAGTCATTTAATGAAAAAAATATTATACAATGAATGTGGGGTGGGTGTGAATATGTTAAATATTATTTCAAAGAAAATCATTTATATCATATTCAATTTCATAAATGTTTTGCATAAATATCAAGGTTGTCTGACTAAATCTAGATATTACAATAAAACAATATTTATGTATCCAAGTCATATCACAGTTTTCAATCAAAGAATGAGGATTGAAAAAAATATTTTGATATACAATTATCTACTGTGACCAAGGGCGAATCCACCTAGATATTTTCATATATTTCATATTTATCAAATGCCCCTATCCTTGACGTTGGCTCGAGACCTCCCCGGCGGTGCAACCAAATTAGCCCGATGAGACAAAAGAGGCGTCTCCTGAGCTTGTCTACCTCCCTGTATAATAAAACTCTCACCATGTTGCTCCGTCGGGACATAACATGATAGAGAATGACTACAACTCTTAATAGGGGTTTAGACTCATACCCAAATCTAATAAATACACCATTCCATATTTAACCAATACAATAAATGTGCCAAATTTAATTTAACTATTTTTCAAATCAAGTCATACTCAATATTTCACATAAAATATGGCGTATTATTCATTTACAATAATTTGGATGCATAACTATAACAAATTTACATATAAGGACATTCCACACATACAAAATATTTCAAAACTTATTCTAAAATCATTTTAAAAAAAATAAAGTAAAGCATTTTATTCATTTAAAATATAACATATAATCTACTCACTTCTTGGTAGAATTAACACTCCCAATCGACAATACAAAGCTAGGTTAATCATTTCTAAATTTTCAATTGTCTCAATTTAAGCCAATAAACACCATTTTATTATTAATTATATGTCACATTTGGAGTTAATTGATTTTTCGTTAAATTTTTCTAACCCTAAATTTCTAACATCATCAATTTCAAATTTAAATCTTTCTAATGATCATATTAGGGTTAGAGAAATATTTTTCTATTGATAATTTTTCCTAATTTCAACATAACATAAACCCTATATATAGACCCCCAATTTAAATCGTACAATCTAAATCTAATAATTCAAATTCATGCTAAGAAATCATAAATCTAGATTGAAAGAGCAAGATTACTTCTAGGGAAGTCACAAATTTTGTCCAAGACTAAATTTTGATAAAACCCTGACTTCTTTTTACAAAAATCTCAAATTACAGTATAAATCCCAAATTTGTGCAAGAATGATTTAAAACAATGTTTAAGAAGGAGTATTATTTCTATTTCCTTCACCAATTTCGTCTCTTATTGAGTCACACCAAAACTCTAAGTTTTTATCTCCTTAGAAAATCCACTTCTCTCACTAAACCCAATCTTTAATGGGTTTTGTTGGGAGTTTTGGAAGGCTCAATACATGGGTTTGTTGGTAGTTTAGAGAGAGGAAGGGAGTAAGAGTGTGAAAAAGAAGAAGAATGAAAAAAAAAATGGAGTTGGGGGTTCTCAGGTGAAGGTGAAGTAGGAGAGAGAGAAAGGGTGAGGAAGGAAGAGAGAGTGTGTAAGTAAGGGGGTGGGTTTTGACCAAAATTTGGTTTCTCTCCTTTTTTTTTTTTTTTTTTCCTTTTTGTTTTTGTCTTTTCTGTTTGGGATGGTTCTCGTTTTTTTTGTGTCCTTTCATTTTTTTTTTGTCTTTTTTGTTTTATAGTCTGAGGGAGACCAGCAAGCAACCAGCATCCTTAGGGAGGAGCAAGTGCAATTACAATGGAGAGTGGAGAGTTGGGAATAGATTCTTTTGAAAGTTAGAATTCCAAAAGATTACCCCTATTAAAAATATTTGAACATGTGAAATAATATAATAATATAAAATCGTAATAATATATTATTTTAATTAAAATAATATAATATATTGAATTTATATGAAAAATTCATTATTATAAATATATAAATTGAAAAATAAAAAGAATTCAAATATTCTGAAAATGTATAATATTTTCTTTAAAATCTTCATTAGTGTTTACTTAGCAACACCATCATGTGGAGACTACCATGCAAAAGCCTCTTACGAGGCTGGTCTAAAATAAAATTAGTGGGAGCAATAACATTAGCTCACCACACCCTATTAGTTCTTGCTCCAAATATGTAACATATATGCTCTCAAAATATGTTATCATTTCTATATTTGATAAATTATTGTGATTGACATGATATTAGGGTTTTTATCAATAGGGTTCTACACCCTCTCTAATACTCTTCGGCTATACACCTCATAAGGGTTCCGCAACCTCACTCTTAGTTCAATGTCTTATACAGGCCATAACAAGGCATCACCATTGCTTCCTGGCACACAGATCCCATCATGCAAACTAAGTCTGACTCCTATTCTCTTTGCTTGGACATCTCAAGGGGGTTCTAATACTCCCTCTCTTGGTTATGATGCAATCAAAGACAACTCAAAGTTCAAGTCTTTCAAAGAATTCGTCCACATAATTTGCTTTAACATACAATGGGAAAGTGACTGTGACAAAGTTCACATGAAAAAAATCGAAGAATTCAATATTTAAATCTTTTGACATAATAGAGCAATGAGAACATCACGGTGACAAAGGAAATGAGTTTTATATTTATTTATCAACATCTTTACAAAGCAAATCAGAATTTGTACAAGCAAAGCAAAAACAACAAGGGTATTTAACTTCAACAAAATATTGTGTTTACATATCAAGAGTACATCATTGGGAGAGAGGAAATGAAAAGGAAA
Organism: Dillenia turbinata; assembly: GCA_037126225.1. NCBI lineage: Eukaryota > Viridiplantae > Streptophyta > Magnoliopsida > Dilleniales > Dilleniaceae > Dillenia > Dillenia turbinata. The sequence continues at coordinate 12,426,424 of JBAMMX010000024.1, forward strand.
TAAAATACACAAAGGTGAAATTGCAAGGAAAAAAAAAGATAGGCTGTATCAATGTACCTTTCCTCTCTTACTTCCCTCCTCTGTGTTGCAGTCGGAGTCGTCGGTAAGTACAAGAAGAGATCAAAATAACTCAGCAGCCAATATATATCCCATAGCTTGAATCTTTGCCCTGCTAACTAGGTTCGTTCTCCCAGTTCCACCTTCGTATATTTCATATCCCCACTCCTCACCAATGGACCCAAAAAAACCCATTGAAAAATCCTCGAAAGATAATTATCAACCACCTGTTACACCTATTGCCCAGTCGTTCCCTTACAATCTTGTAGGGAAAATGCCTCCACCTTCCAAAGGACTTCAAAAAGGAAGGAGGAATGTCTCCACCCAATACAAGACCTTTGAAACACCAATGCCAGTCCATCATGACATTGGGTTTCCAAATGCCATGATGGAACCTCACATCGATATTTTCCCTACTGATGGAACCTTATATCGATTGTTTCACAACTATCTTCCAAAATTATCCCTACTCTCACCCTCCTTACATATTTCTGTTTCTTCACACACTTCACCACTGATAATTTCATCTAACTCAATGAATCAATAAAACTCTACCAACTGCCCTTTGCTATTTGTGACCACAGCAAGTGTGTTCAATGCGATTCCCAATGATTAAAGCGGTACGTAAACGCTTCACTATCATGTCTTTTCCACTCATCCAAAATCACTTATTTCCACACCCATTACACTTACTCAAAACCACTCAATTCACGTCCTTTCAAACTTCTCAATTGCCATCACTTTAACTCTACTTCTAATGCCACTTCTACAAAGCGACATTAGAAGTGGGGGACAAATAATGATAAATGGTTTAACAGCCCATTATCATAAAGCCCGAAAACTACCAAACCCACTAGGCTATAATCACAAGGCCCATGAGCAAACAAACATGCACTCGGTTGAGTGCCCTCTTGGTCGAGCGCTCTCACTTATATCTCTTGATCCTCTTGATCTTATCCTCCCAGGAAGCAGCCCATTCACCTTTTGATCTTACCCGCTCGACTATTATCAAAAAGCCCTTTGGCGAACAACATTTGACAAATCAAGATCATAATCACCTAAGATTCGAATCTCCCTTAATTCAAAAGTATTCTCTCCCGATAAGGGAGGAGTCTTCGTAATCACTCTGAATAAGGTAGAGAATTTTTGTGACAACTTGAATTTATCAATAAGATTCCAAACCTCCTAAAGATCTTTGACTATAATTTTTATAATTTTGGAAGATTCTCAGTAATCTCTCCACAAGAAAACCTGGGTTTCTACACCCCTAGACACATACTTGTCATGCATGCATATTATGTATATTAAACACAACTAACCAGCTAGATATCTTTAATAACTCCACACTTATCACACAGAGGCAAAACAAGACTATCCTACATCTCTACTTAGTTTTTTTCTTATTATTTCATTACCAATCTTTCTGACTTGACTGTTGGAACTTCCTTCGCCAGAGTACCCTATGATGGTATTTGCATGTCCTATCCCTCATAAAGGCCTAGAAGGCTCACCAACACTAGTTCCTCGCTCAAGTCAACGGAGCTATAATCTATGAAGCGAAACCACTTCCAACAAAACGGGATTAGGATTTGCACCCATGTAGTAGGAATGGAAGAACTTGAGCTGAAATTGTTAAGAGAAAAATAATATAGATAATTTTTTCTACGAAATTACCATTTCATATATTATTTTTCACTAAATTCAATCTAGAACTATGATAAGAGATTTTGAATTTAATTTTATAGTTAATTGAATAAAATTATACCCTTTTTTTTCCAAACATATCAATAACACCAAAATAATAATATAGACCATTTGAGATTAATTAACATTTAAGCCGGTGAAAGCACAAAAAGTGTTTATTTTTTTGGTCTAATTTAGATATTATGAGAAAAGTAAAAGTGGGTTTTTTTATAAAATAATTAAAACCTTTTTTTATTAAAATGGTGAAAAATTTGAATATGAAAAAATGCATGTCTCCATTTCTTTTTTTGGTACACAGAAGAAGTTAGAATTGAGTTTTTTTTTAAAAAAAAAAAATTAAAAAAAGAAAGAGGGAGAATGATGTCAATTCAACTACCCTATTATTAAAAATTGGCCAAAGTTTTATCATCACATTTACTCCATTAATATTAATTAATGGTTCTAAAATTGGAAAGCTGTTCGTTTGGAAATCCTAAAACATTCTACAACTTTCAACGTTTCACATAGTCCGAGGCAAGACATCCAGAACGCATGTAGGCCACTTCTTTTTGTATGACAGCATTTTTTTTTTCAAAATGATTAATGCTTTTATAAACCCCTTTTACAATAATTCATGGGATTATTTTTCTTTTGGCAATGGCGTTACCACTGAAATATTAAATTACTTTTCCAATGGTAATTTTTGTGAGTCATTCTATAAAAAGAATAACTTATTTTAAGTTGTTTTCTTACTTTTAATATTTCTTCATTTAGTAATTAATTTAATTTTTTTTTGCAATCTAATGAAATTATTTGAAATTCAAAAGTAATAACCCAATAGAGTTCTAATTCAAATGGTTTAAAAAAAAAGTAGGTAAATTTTAATTATTACTTATATATATATATATCCTAAACTATGAATTTTATATTATGCTAAAATTTAATATTGATTTTAATGGTGTTTAACCAAAATGAAAGATATAATATTGATTTAATTTTTTGAGGGTATTTTGTTATATGCTTTTGAAATGTATGGGTAGTGCCAGCTAGAAACCCTCTAATCAACGCTGAATACTGGTACTCCTAAAGATAAACTTTCATGTTCAAATATTATATATGGTAAAAATAAATTTGAAAGAGTTTTCATCTTTACGGGTCCAACCCACCTCGAATACTAGTGATTTATCTCAAAATTTCACCAAGAATGGATTCAAACTGTCAAGGAAATGTTCAAGAACCCCTAGAGAGAGAGAGAGAGAGAGGGAAAGAGAGAGAGAAAAAGAGAGAGAGGGAGGGAGTGAGAGAGTAAACAGGTTTTCTCTTTTGCTAGAGCTTCTCTCGATCAGGGTTTCTTGAATCCCAGAGAGTGAGTCTTTGAAGTGGCTAAATCTCTGCTTTGTTCTCACGTAACTCGTGATGTTGGAAGAAAAGATTGTCCAGCAATACCTTGATCAGAGAAAGAGAGAGAGAGAGATGTGGTTTTGATTTTAGTGTGGTCCATGGAAGGAATGGAGTTCGAATATCTGGAGCCCGTTGACTCTTTTCGACGGGCACGTTTGCAAACTCGCATTTGGCATTGTGATTGTCTGGCCAGTCGTCAAAGCAATGTTTGTTTGTTGAGTCAAAGCCGTGAGAAGAGAAAGCGAACCATATACTTTTTTTTTTAATAAAAGACCCACAAATATATAATAATATTTTTCATACAATTATTAAATAAATTAAAATTATTACTAAAATTTAACTACTTCTCATGATATTTTTATAAACCACACAAGTAAAGACCGACTCTTGATTATAATGATACATATTTACATGTGGATGCAATTATATTACGGTGTCTTACGACTCCAATAGTACACGAAAAACTCAAAATGTGTTTATTGAATGTAGTCACTGTTTACCTATATGGGATGTTAAAAAGATGATATTTACATAAAAATCCATGAAGAATTTAAATTACCTAACACATGTTATCCAAATTCCTATAGAATTTACTCAATCAAGTTATAAAGCTTTTTATATGGTTTAAAGCAATGTGGACGAATATGTTATCATTGTTTAAGTGAATGCGTACTTAAAGAGCGTTGTGCAAATGACCCAATATGCCTTTGTATTTTTATTAAAAAAACTGAAATGGGATTTCTGATCATTGCCATTTATGTTGATGATTCGAATGTTATTAGAACTTTTGATGAGATTTCCAAAACAACTATTTAAAAGGAGAATTTGATATTAGAAATTTTGTAAAAACAAAATTTTGTCTTAACTTATAGATTGAACAGTTAAAAGATATTCATTTATCAATCAAACTATATTATTAAAATTTTAAAATGTTTATATATTGATAAAACACATTTATTAAGTACTCCAATAGTCGTTCGATCACTTGATATTGAAAATGATCCTTTTATACCACACGAGAAGCATGAAAAACTTCCTGGTCTTAAAGTATTATATCTCAGTGCCATTGGAGCACTTATGTACCTTGTTGATTGTACAACATCTGATATATCATTTGTTGTGAATGTATTAGTAAAATTTAGTTTTTCACCTACACAACGACAATGGAATGGAATTAAACATATTTTTAATATCTCCAAGGAAGAGTTGACCTTGGATTGTTCTATTCTAATAATTTTAAACCAGCGCTGATTGGATATGCCGATACTGAATTCTTATCCAAATAAAAGTATGATCTCATATTTGATATATATTTACTTATGGTGGTACTATTATATCATGGCGATTTACAAAACAATCTTTAGTTACTACTTTTTCGAATCATGTTGGGATCATAGCTATTCAAGAAGAAAGATGAGAATGTATTTGGTTAAGATTAATGATTCATTATATTTAGCAAAAAAAAGCGGCCTATCCTCCAAGAAAGATATTTCTTTTGTATTATTTGAAGACAATGTCGCATACATTATACAATTAAAGGGAGGATATATTAAGAAAAATAGAACTAAATACATTTTACCAAAAATTTTTCTTCACACATGATCTGCAGAAGAATAGTAAAATTGATATGTAATAAATCTGATCATGAGAATTTAACATATTTAGTTATTAAGTCACTGTCGACTACTATATTTAGACAATTAGTTAAAGGAATGGGAATGTATTAGCTTAAAGTTGTCAAGGGATATTCTCAACAATGAGAGTAACTATATTATCAAATACTTTGAATAGTGTACACTTTTTCCCTTCACTAGTATTTTTTTCCCGCCAGATTTTTCCTAGTAAGATTTTAATGAAATCTATTACTATGTAATGGACATGAGGGGCAGTGTTATAAATTTTAGGGAATTTAAATGGATATCCAATACATGTTAACATATAAAAGGTAAATACTTTTTAAAGATGCATATGACGCCATATGATATCATTATTACTATTACCAGTATCTTTTATTAATGTGAAGTTATGTTATCCCAAATATCACAATATGTTGAAATATCCTATATTAGGGAGAATATTTGATTATCTTAACTTTAGACCTTTCCTTTTATGTAGATACCTAAATTTGTATAAATACCACATTTATTCAATATATTGATTAAACAATATAGAAAATAAGATCTTTCTCTCTAAAATTATTCTCTCTACGTTGCGTTCTCTTTTTTGAGTTTATCATAATTTTTGAATTTTATAACAATACTCAAATTATTAGGGGGTTTTCTTGTTTCTTATCATTTTAGAAATTATTCAATCATTGCCTTAAAAACATTGACTTAATAGGTAGTTTCCTTGGCTCCTATCATATCTTTTTTCAGTTTATTTATTCTTTGCTTATTTCCTGCTAAATAATCAGACAATGTTTGATTTTGTGGGGGTGGGGCATAGTTAAGTAGTTTTTGTTTTTCTTTTAGTATGCATGATTTTTTCTTATGCATAGCATGAATTCCATGGATTGTTGGTTGAATAGTAATATTGGATCATAATTTATAGTGATTGGACATGGCTCAAAAGCCCAAATCAAAAGAGTCAATTTTCAAGAAGCCCACGAAGGGCACCTACGGATCGGTATCTGACAATCATCATGATAATCTACCGAAATAACATAGCCACCTAGATCAATCTACCGAGGGGTCTTAGTCACCCAGGTCTATTGAACGATAGGGTCTCAATTGCCCTGCCAACTGAACGTAATTCACCGAGTAAAGGTAATCACCCCGATTGGGCAAGCAAACACCAGCCTATCAATCAGATGAGTCCTGATTGACTCTTTATCGATCGGGGAATCGAAAGACAGGCAGCACCCCTATCGATTTTAAATGAAAGTCAGGATTCTTTAACTTTGATTTCCTATTTTCATAACGGCAACTCCAGGATCTTTCAGATAAGAAAAGTATTCCTCCCAAAGTAGAAGTTTTCCCGATAAATGAGGATCGTGATCAATTCGGAATATTTATCTTCGAGATTCCAGGATCAGTTTGATAAGGAAGGTAGGGTTGAAATCCCCTAGCGGCGCACGACTCTCATAGGTATAAGAGATCTCGAAACCCTCCAAGTCAAGAACGCTCTCTTGACCTAACACTCGGGGCACACTATTCACAAGGAACGACATTCTCTCAGCTCTCAGTCTGTTTTTCATTCATACGAAAACTGCTATTTTTGACTTGAACGTCGGAGTCTTCCTATCGGAGTACCCTCTGGTGGTTTTTTGCAGGTATTTCCACTCATCGACGCCTACCACTCGAGTGAAGAAGGAGTCGGTATCTGTGGAGCCATAACCCACCTCCAACATATTGGTGCCATCCGTGGGAACAGACAAAAGAAATTTCTATTATTTTGACAAGTATGCCCTAAAGCTCACAATAATATCCACCACGATCACATCCAACACAGCACATGCCAAGAGAAGAAGGCCAGTCATAGGTTTCGATGATGACGACCTCCCAGCAAAGGTAGATCTTTGCCGTGACGATGCTATTGTTATCACCCTTAAAATAGATTCCTACACGGTAAAAAGGGTCCTGATTGATCAGGGAGACGATTGTGATCTCCTCACTTGGGACGCTGTAGGATGAGCTTCAATCCATCTCAGCTCCTACCATCCACCGAATCTCTCCGAGGGCTTTCTGACGAGCCCACTTACCCAGAAGGTATCATCTACCTTCCTGTGACTCTTGGAAGATCCCCTAATCACGCGACCGCTCCAGTCCTATTTCATGTGGTGAAACTTTACTCTCCCTACAATACCATTCTCGGTAGACCCAGCCTAGATGACCTAGAGGCACTACCAAGCACGAGGCACATGAAGGGAAAATTCAGAACACCACAAGGGGTTACCACTGTACGGAGCGACCCTGATCCTTATATCTTCTTCGCGGCACAGGCCGCACAAGAAGCTTTCTCGGTCGACGATCTGGAGCCCAGAGAAGGTATTGAGCTAAAAGCCAAGCCTAAGCCAGGCGAAGAAACGATCGAGGTCCCTTTGATGAACGACCCCAGCCAAACGGTCTGGATAAGATCCAACTTATCACCTTCCTTATGAGAGGCCTTAGTTGCCTGTCTGCAACAACACTCAAAAGTCTTCGCCTGGACTCCAGAAGACATGCCCAACATAGATCTGTCATTTATAGCCTATAAACTAACTGTCAATCCCGACTTCAAACCAGTTAGACAGAAGAAGAGGGTATTTGCCCTCGAATGCCAACGCGCCATCCAAGAAGAGGTTCAGAAGTTGTTGACAGCTGGATTCATCTGGGAAGTCAAATATATCGAATGGCTGGTTAATGTAGTCTTGGTGAAAAAAGCCAACGACAAGTAGAGGATGTGTGTAGACTTCACCGATCTTAACAAAGCGTGTCCAAAGGATAGTTATCTACTCGCCAACATCGACAAGCTTGTAGATAACTCCCCAGGACACAAACTTTTGAGTTTTATGGACGCCTGCTTTGGCTACAACTAGATCCGGATAGCACCTGAGAATGAAGAAAAGACAAGCTTCATCACCGAGTTCGGCACATACTGTTATCGAGTCATGCCTTTTGGCCTAAAGAACGCCGGAGCAACTTTTCAATGGTTGGTCAATATGGCCTTCAGAAACCAGTTAGGCAGGAATGTCGAAGCTTACATTGATGACATGCTCGTGAAAAGCGTTATCGCAAAGACTCATGTTGTGGATCTTGAAGAAACCTTCTAGACTCTGAACGGTACAATATGCAGCTGAATCCAGCAAAGTATACCTTTGGGATCGCTTCTAGAAAGTTCCTGGCTTTCATGATCACCGATCGAGGAATAGAAGCCAATCCTAAAAAGATACAAGCAATATTAGACATGGTGCCTCCACAGAGCCTCAAAGAAGTGCAACATCTGACCGGTCGAATAGCGGCCCTAAGCTGATTCATGTCCAGAGTGGGCAAGAAATACAAGCCCATATTCAACATGTTGAAGAGGTCCCGATGATTTGAATGGACGCCCGAATGCCAAGCAGCCTTCGAACGACTAAAAGAATATCTGATGCAACCGTCGCTGCTTTCGCGACTTGTTCTCGAGGAGGAACTCTACCTGTATTTGGCCATCTCCGAGCAAGCGCTTTGCTCTGTGATGGTGAGACAGGAATCCGCTGCTCAAAAGTCAGTCTATTACATCAGCAGGATATTGAAAGAATTCGAGATTAACTACCTGCCGATAGAGAAGATGTCCTATGCCTTGGTCGTTTCAGCGAGGTGTCTTTGACCATATTTCCAGGTTATTGTGGTTCTCACTAACCAATCATTGAAACAAATCCTTCAAAAGAGGGACACGTCTGGGCGGCTCATCAAATGGAGTGTGAAACTGGACAAGTTTGACATCCAGTATCGACTGTGACCAGCAAAAAAGGGTCAAGTACTGGCCGATTTCATTCTCGAATGTACTTTGCCCACGGTGTTTGAAGAACAACTTCTTAACCATTTAAGAAGAGTGGTTGGCTCCAGAATGGACCATCCATTTTGACGGGTCATCAAATTCCTCAGGAAACAGCGTCGGGCTCATACTAGTAGGACCAAACGATTTTAAAGCAGAATACGCCATCCACTTCGACTTCCAAGCCACCAACAACCAAGTAGAGCACGAGGCCTTACTAACGGGCCTTCGGATAGCCACTGACATGGGAACACGAAATGTCAGGATGTTCACAGACAGCCAATAGGTTGTGAAACAAATCGAAGGGGTTTATGAAACCAGAGACCCGGTTATGACTAAGTATTTGAGCAAGTTGCGCCAGACTATGGACTAATTGGGTAAGGTTAACATCCAACAAATCCCTCACTCGGAAAATGCACAAGCAGACACTCTATCGAAGTTGGCTAGCTCCGATTCTGTTGCTTCTAACCAAACGGTATACATTGAGAGTCTAACGTATCCCAGTATCAACGAGCCCAAAAAGGCTTTCCCTATTGACCGGTCACCTAGTTGGAAGGATCCCATAGAAGAGTACCTAAGGCACGATTACCTACCAGAATCCCTGGGGGAAGTAGTGAAACTGAAACGAAAGGCAACATATTATGCCATAATTAATGTGATCCTCTACCGGAAGTCATTCACTCACCCATATCTGCAATGTCTAACTCCTGAAGAGGGGGACTATGTTCTCTGAGAAATCCACGAAGGGATTTGTGGCAATCATCTGTGCGCTCGTAACCTGGTATACAAAGCCCTTCGTCAAGGGTACTACTGGCCAACTATGAAGACCGATTCTGACAATTACGTCCAATGATGCAACAAATACCAACGTTTCTCCTCGGTACCTTGGCTACCCTCCATCGAGTTTAACCCCATATCTAGCCCTTGGCCATTTGCTCAATGGGGCATGGACATCCTTAGACCGTTCCCCCCAACCATAGGGCAATGAAAATTTTTTTAGTAGCAATCGACTACTTCACTAAATAGGTGGAAGCAGAGCCCCTAGGCCAAATCACGGTAGCCAAAGTTCAGTCCTTCGTATGGACCCGCATCATCACCCGGTTCGGCTTACCACGCGTCCTCATCATGGACAATGGAAAACAGTTCGATAACTAGTACTTCTAGGAATTCTGTGGGAAACTTGAGATTCAACATCGATTTTTATCGGTCGCTCACCCACAAACCAACGGGCTAGCTGAAATAACCAACTGAACAATTCTGCAGGGATTGAAGATGACACTGGATCACGCCAAGGGGAAATGGGCTGAAGAACTTTATGGAATCCTCTGGTCATATCACACCACCCCCCGAAGAGTAACGGGAGAAATACCATTCAGCCTAACTTACGAAAGTGAAGCGGTCAAACCCGTAGAGATAGGTATTCACTTACTTCGGGTAGACCAGTACGACGTTAGACAAAACGATCGTGTCCTATGAGAAAAGCTGGACTTGCTTCCAGAACTATGAGAGTCCGTATCGGTACGTATGACGGCTTATCAACAGTAGATGACACGATATTATAACCGAAGAGTCCGAAACCAAACGTTTAGACCTGGCCAATTGGTACCAAGGAAAGTGGAGGCTACCGGTCAATCTCAACCAGGGGGCAAGCTTGCCCCTAACTGGGAACACCCATATCAGGTGCGTTCTATAGTCCAACTGGGAACTTATAGACTCGACAACCTAGACGGATCGACAGTACTTAGGACCTAGAACTCTACCAGTGAATTTCAGAGTTATCTCATGGATAGGAGAACTCTCATCGTTCGTACGCATTGTCAATAGGGGATGTAACTCCCCAGACGGGTGGACGCAACCCAGAACTTAAAATTTTTCTATCATTCGAAGGACCTCAGTCGCCCAACTCCTATCGTTCGTATGCGTCGTCAAGGGGGGATGTAACTTCCTGGACGGGTGGACGCAGCCCACAACATAAAAATTTTTTTCTTACTCGAAGGGTCTCAGTCGCCAACTCCTACGTTCGTATGCGTCGTCACGAGGGGATGTAACTTTCCGGACGGGTGGACGCGGCCCATAACTTAAAAAAATTTTTCTCGTTCGAAGGGCTTCAGTCGTCCAACTCCTATCGTTCATACGTGTTGTCAAGAGGGGATATAACTCTCCGGACGGGTGGACGCGGCCCACAACTTAAAAATTTTTCTATCTTTCGAAGGGCCTCAGTCATCAACTTCAATCGTTCGAACGCGTCATCAATAGAGGATGTAACTTCTCGAACGGATGGATGTGGCCCACAACTTAAAAATTTTTTAATCGTTCGAAGGGTCTCAGTCGCCCAACTCCTATCATTCGTACGCATCGTCAATAGGGGATGCAACTCCTTGGACGGGTGGACGCGGCCCACAGCTTAAAAATTTTTTCTCGTTCGAAGAGTCTCAGTCGCCCAGCTCTTATCATATGAACCGTACAAAAATCTTCTCCGAACGAAAAGATATGACTCCCAAATCCAATGGGCCGAACATCCAGTGGTCTGATATCACTTAAGCACCTTAGCATGAAACCTAAAGCTGAGAGTAGATTCACTCTAACGGAAAAATCAAATCACCATACAAAAGATCCAAAAGGCAAAATAGAAGCAAGACTCAAGTAAGTAAAATACGACTTTTTTATTCGTTCTTATGAGAGAAAAACATTTGGGAACATGAACAAGTAAATAAGCTGCTAAGTCTAGTTGGTTACATCAAGAAAAATACATCATGAGATTCACCTGAAGAGGAAGAATATAATCCCTACATTGGAGAGTATAAAAATATAATGTTAGGGACAAAAGAAGGCGAACTCGAGTTTTGTCACCTCCGACACAACCCCGGCCAGACCTACCTATCCAAAAAATGGTCGAGAGGCATCCCCACCGTAATTAGATGGTGGGGACGGAACCAGAACGAATCATGCAAGGCGGTACAAGAATGAATCCACCTTGGTAATGGAAGAGTAACTACAGTAGTCCCCTTTCTTAATGAGACCTCACTCTAGCAGAAATTTCTCAAACCATAGAGCTCCGTATACCCAGAACGCCTCATGAAGTAATTCTTGAAGAGGAGCAGTCCTGAACAAGACTCCCCACAAAGAAAAAAGGACTCGATCCTTCACGAGGGAAAATGAGTACCTCTCATAACTACTTATAGCAGTGGAAGAGTAAGCCCTAATTAATGTAGGACAGATGAAACAGATCAGAAGAGATACTCTACCAAAAATTGGAAACAAATCGTCTCCGATTCCCCATGAGAAAATCACTTCCGATGAGACGCACTTATATTCGTGGCACAAAAGTAGAATGGTTTAGGACGAGCCGAACGTCCCTGTATTCCAGTAACGTATCGTGCATTCCTCATAGATCTCTACTCATGACATTTCCTTACCAAGAAAGCCATGAGTCGGGGCAAATGATGGGACATGATCCAAAAACTCAAACCAAAAGAGTCAATTCTCATGAAACCCATGAAGGGCACCTACATACCGGTATCTAACAATTATCATGATAATGTACCAAAGGGCCAGAGCTGCTCTGATCAATCTACCAAGACGTCTTAGTCACCTGGGTCTATCAAATGATAGGGTCTCAGTCGCCCCGCCAACTGAACGTAACTCACCGAGCAAAGGTAATCGCCCCGATCAGATAAACAAACACCAGCCTATCAATCAGATGAGTCCTGATTGACTCTTTATCGGTCGGGCGACCGAACGACAGGCAGCACCCCTATCGATTCTAAAGGAAAGTCAGGATTCCTTAACTTTGATTTCCTATTTTCATAATGGCAACTCCAAAATCTTTCAGATAAGGAAAGCATCCCTCCCGAAGATGGAAGTTTTTCTGGTAAATGAGGATCGTAATCAATTCGGAATATTAATCTCTGAGATTTCAGAATCAATTTAATAAGGAAGATAGGGTTGAAATCCCCCAGCGGCGCACGACTCTCACAAGTATAAGAGATCTCGAAACCCTCTAAGTCAGGGACGCTCTCTTGACCTAAACCTCGGGGCACACTATTTACAGGGAACGACCTTCCCTCAGCTCTCAATCTGTTTTCCATTTATACGAAAACTACTATTTCTAACTTGAGCGTCAGAGTTTTCCCGCCGGAGTACCCTCTGGCGGTTTTTAACAGGTGTTTCCACTTATCGACGCCTAACGCTCGAGTAAAGAAGGAATCGGTATCTATGGAGCCATAACCCACCTCCAACATATAGATTAATAATTTTAATTTACATAAGTATTAAATGACAATTCTAAAGCTAATTATACAAGTTAATGATCGTGATAAAGTTGTTCCACTTTTCATAAGAAATTATTAGTGAGAGTTGAAAAGATAAATTCAAAAATTCTTACAGGATGGTGTAAAATAAATTTTCTTTGGACCATTTGAATCTTTCAAGCTACTTTGAACATTATCCAATGTAGTTATCTTTTTGCCGCAATTGATATCTAATATTCTTAATGTTCGCATTGACTTCCCTTAATTTTTCGAGCCACCAATTAAATTTATTTCATTATCTTAACTGTGCCCCTAAATAAGCATCCATTATGTTTGTTTGTTTTTCATTCAATATCCATATTTCTCTACCTTCTACTTTTGATGTCTATGTATATGGCATTGACTACAAAAAATATAAGACGTGGAATTATGAGCATTGTTAATGTGGTTTTGACTGTAATATGTGTTTCACTTTTGTATTTCATAGCTTTTAGAATCACATATTCTTTTCCAAAATATATATATATATATATATATAATATAAATAAAAGATAAGCATTGCTGAGAACCCAAACCTTTCAAATTCTTGTATATATATATATATATATATATATTATAAAGTTTTGTAATTGAGCTTGAAGTTTAGGAATCAACAGTCAGACATATTTTGAACATTCTATTGAGTATTTGTAGATTTTCTATGGGGATTTATAGATGTTTGAGGTGAGTTTTGCTTCACAGATAATTGTTTCGTTGACCTAACTAAGGAACCGGTATGGGTGAGTCTTCTAGGTCTTCGTGAGGGATAAGATCTGCAAATACCACCGAAAGGTGCTTCAGTAGAGGAGAATCTGACACTTAAGTTAAAAAAAAAACGGTACTTAAAGAATAAGAAATAAACTGAGTGGAGCTATAAGATAGTCCTGTGTTGCCTTTGTATGATAAGCGTGGAGTTATTGAATATACTTGATTGGTCACCTATGCTTAGTACACATAGCATGCATGCATGATAAGTTTCGTATGTGTCTAGAGGTGTAAAAACCCTAGTTTCTTTGAACAGAGATCATTGAGATCTTCGATGATTATAGAGACAGTAGTCAGAGATCTTTCAGAGGTTTGAAATGCTACTAATTAAGGAAAGTTCAAGTTGTTATAAGGATTTTCTAGCTTATTGGGAGTGATTATTAAGGATTATTTCCTTATTGGGAGAGGTTATTCCCAAGATTAGGGGAGTTTTAAATCTTAGATGATTATGATCTCGATTTGTCAAGGTTGTTTGTTGGAAGGTTTTTAGTAATAGCTGAGAGGGTAAAACTAAGAGATGATTAGGTAGCTTCTCGATTGGGTAAGACCAAGAGAGTCGAGAGACATAAGTAAGAGCGCTCAACCGAGAGGCCAATCGACTGAGAGCGTGTTCGATCGTTCATGGGCCTTGTGATTATGGCCTAGTGGGCTTGGTAGTTCTTGGGCTTTGTGGTAATAGGCAGTTATACCATACACCATCAATAGGCATGAAAGAAATAGTCTCGCACTGAATTGGAATTCATATCTCAACTTAAAGTGAAAAGTAAAAAAAAAAAAAAGGGTTAAGAAATAGAACTGAGGTGGAGAATACTTTGAATGAATTTGATGTGGATTGAGTTTTGATTTGAAATCGATGCGGGTTATATGTTATTCGTGGTTTGCCATTCATCAAAATAGAATGATAAATTAATTCATTCAGCTTATTTTGGCATGATGCATTGTTTTTCTATACCTTTTGAATCATTTCATCTTTTACTTTCTTAACCCATTTTTCCCATAACTTTATAAAATCCTAACTGGTCTAATCTTAATGCATGGATTTTCTTAGTTGAGAGAGTTAACGAGCACTTTGTATTTATAAAGAATTGTTATAATTTGACTTGTCCTGGTAAAGATTTCATGATGTGTAAATGCGAGAAATTATAAATTGATCTCTTTATTATATTGCAATACAATGAAAGAGAAATTATGAAAATGATCTTTCTTGTCATCAATGAAGGATACAATCATGATTCACTTTTGTTTTTTGCTACTAATCTTTTACTATGTAGCAATACTTTGAATAAAGAAATTATGGAAACAATTTCTCTTATTATTTTGCTAATTTTCTTTTACTTTGATACAAAACATTGAAGGGAAATAATCTCTTCTTGCCACTCAAGGACATAATCTTTGTTTAATTTTGTTTGGTAAGTTGCTAATTTTACCATATTGCATTGTATCAACACAAGGAGATTATAGTTTTAGTTGACTAGAAAAGAGTGTGAATTAAAAGAGCATGTTATTTGAAAATGAACTCATTAGAAGATTTGAAAATTAGTTGATTAGGAGAAATAAAGGTGAATAACCTCAAACCAAAGAGTAATGGAAAATTATGGATTTTCTTGTACATTTCTAATCAGGTATCCGTCATCTAAATATCAATGTAAATAGTTAAATTAAAATAATTTTATTTTTTACTCTCTTGTCATAAATTAAAGCATATTTGTGGTAAAAAGCTAGAATAATGAAAGATTAAAGAATTTGGTGTCTAGCTTTCTATAAACAACTCTTTGCATATTAGAAATCAAAGATAGAGATAGATAATATCGCTCTCTTCTGCTTGTTCTAAAAGATTTGAGAGAGCGAGAGAGAGAGAGGGGAGACAGATGATATGCTTATCTGCCTCTTGAGAAAACAAGAGGGAGGCAAATGGGAAGAGAGGAAGCATTGTCGTTAAAGCTCTAGTCTAAGCATCAACTCTCTCTTTTTTGGGAGTGAGGAAAGAATTTGAAGTGGGATCGCATTGGTTTAATCAAATTAAAGAATTTGAGGTGGAAGATATTGGCTTAATCAAATTAGTACGATTACCAGTATTATCTCATATATACGACATAGAATAAAATTAAAGGGTAAGATTATTTTGCTTCCCTCCCATCAATTGTCCTCTCTCTGTCTCTTTCTTTATTATTCTTATCAATTTTGTGCATAATTTTTATTGGATCCATTTGTATGTCCACTATTTTTTCCTGTTTTGAAGTCTTTCTTGTGGTAATCACATTGAAGGGTATCAGTTCATCCATGGAATCTCCTTCCAAGTCAGAGAGCTTTTGTAGTTCCAACATTTAAGGAGAGGAAAGACATTTTTGACAATCTGGCGAGGGTGGGGTTCTCGTTCAATGGTGGACCCTTGGATTCTATGGATTATTTGGGAGATGTTTTGTCCATCACGTAAGTTCTTTGGATTCACCTCTTTTTTTTTTTTTTTGTGTATACTAAGACTCGAAGTCGAGTCTATTACAAAGAGGAAGGAGGAGATGTCATTTGAGCTAAAACTCATTAACTTGGACTCACCTCCTTCGAAATGTGAGATTGAACTAAAATCCTCGCTTTTATGCCACTGTGATGGGAACAACTCACTGCAATATGATAGGATTTAAATTGGTGTAATAATTACGATTGATTTTGCTTTATTTTTGAATAAATATTATAATAATAGTTATATTTTGTGGTATTTGATATTTTAGAATTGATGGAGGAGTCTTATTAAGGAATGTGGAGAAAATGGAGTCAATTTGGTGCAATTATACAAAGAATGGAAAAAATAGACAGAAGTGCTTTTTCATTAGACCGTGGGCATACGGATCTCAAAAATATTGTGAGATTTTCTTGAAGACCAAAGCAACATATTTTCTTTTCTAGTTGCACATTAATTTAAAGAAAATTGGGGTTGATTTAGAAGTATTAAAATTTTGCGAAATATATTGATTTATTCCTAATAGGAATAGAAATTTTACAAACTCCAACTTTTATAATTTTTCATTTTATTTAGTTTATTTCTTTAGGATATGTAGACATTAGAAACATCTTTTTTATTTATTTAGCAAGTGCCTTACGTTTAGAAAGTTTTTCTTTTTAGGAAATAGGAAACTCATTCTATATATAGGGACATTACATGTGAGACAAAGGGGCCGCGAGCCCTGTGGTTCTCTGGCACAGTTTGTCACTTTTTCTTTCGGTACACGTTTATTTTCCAGCAGTTTATTCGTTGTGAGTTTTTTATTTTATTTTATTTTTTATGTTTTCATTCTAAATTTATTTTCTAATTGAAAGGTTATTGACGTTTTGATTCTCTACGGTTGTAAGATCTAATTAAGCATATTGTATCGATATCTCATAGATATTTATTTAATCCTTACACTTTATTGTTTATGATTTATTTTAACTTTATTAAATAAAAGGCATATATTTGATAATTTTATAATAGTCTACAACCAATTAAAATAACAAATCGATAATTGTTTGATCATTTTAATATAATAGTAAATGGCATAAATTCTTGATTTTGTTAATAGTATAATCTATGTTATAGAATTAAATAATCTAATTTAAATAAACCTATTGTACGTTTGTTAATTAGAATATATTTCTTTATATCTTAATGCTGTCGGAATATTAAATTCTAAGAGCTTCTGTAAGGTTATCTTTCAATTAGAGAAATAATTAACAAGTTTTTCTTAATTATCGATGAATCAAGAAGAGATTAGTTGTTTAGCATATTTATGATTTGTTGAATTCATTATATAGATAGATGATTAATCAACTTGAATCAAGGTGAATATAATTTATTTGGCTAAAGGTTGATTTTTTATTAATTTTTATTCTTTTAATTTCAAGTTATTCATTTACTTTCTTTTAGTTAATTATTTGTTTCTGTAAATTAATTTATTAGTTTAGTTAATTTTTAACCCCTATATTTTATTTTTTTATTATTTTTAATTTCTTAAAAGGAGTAAATGAGAAGACGATCTTATTCATTTTATAATAATATTTAATGAAATAAATTAATTTACTTTTAATAGTTTGACAACACACCACAATACCATTCTCACAGTCCAACATCAGATTATAAAGACATCGGTGAAACTTAAAATGAAAGTCCAACTTCAACCACCCAACATAATGCTCTTAAATTATAATAAAATTTTATGTAAATACACGAGTATTCCATCCCCAGCACTATCAAAAACACCCTTCAAGGTTTGACCAATTTGGGTATGTCAAAAACACCCATCTTCGTACCCGTATAGGACTACATAAAATCTCAAGAAAAATAAAAATCTGTACTATAAGCAGCTTCTTTCTAAGCTAAATTTTGCTCTTCTTTGTCTTCCATTTTTCTTTCATTCTCACGACTAGATAAATTTTCATCTACTGTAGAATTATGGTGTGCACCGATGGTGCTGTCCATTGATGAAACAGTAACAATCTGAATCGAATGGGATTCTTTCAAGGAGGAGACCTTTGAGGATGGAGTTAACCTTTTTGCCTCCTTGCCTTTACCCCAAAGCACCGCATATAGCCCACACACTATTAGTAATGCTCCCAACAGGCTGTCATTTTAAACCAATAAAATCTCATTTAATTGCAATCATAATCGGCAAAAAATAAAAATAAAAATTTACATAAAAATATACTAAGCCAGGATCATGAGCTGTTAGTCTTTCTTGCGGTGTTACATGGTACTCTAATTAGGACCATCATCATCACCAAACAACCCATTTATTATAAGTAAAATTTATAAGTTAATGCCTTTAATCTTCAATATATTCACTCAAAAACATCCCAACAGTAATTGAAGCTAAAGGGGTAATTAAGGTCAAAGAAGTTAACACTCATCGGTTATCAAAAATTAAGGATCAGCTGGTGTAACCTAAGTAAGTGAAAGCATAGGCAATAATCAATAGCTCTGTAGCAGTTCAATCTATGACAAAAAAGTAAGATACGTCAGTCCTAAAGATAGCATTCTCAACCTTGGATACCCATCTAAGATTCTTAATTCTTTACTCTTGAAGATAATGAGGCACCTCAAGATAAGGAAGTTAACATCCAACCATTATTGAAGATCATAGACTAATTGAAAATTAATATCTAACGGTTATTATTGACAAAGAAGTTGTTAACATCCAGAATTTAACACCCCAAATCTGTAATACACAGAGAATTAATCAACACTCATGTTAGACATATCTATCCACAGGACTAAATGTAAACTTAAGTAAGGTTATTTAGGTCAGCCTTGGAGATTTGAACATGCATTCTTATCTGTGGACTCTTGTGTAAGATACTTTGCTTTTCTAAGTTGAACGTAAATGATCCATCAGTAAACAAATTTCAACTTCTTATCTTTTGGAGTATATTTAAGTTTTCATTTTTGTCTAAATACGAAATTCTCAAGTTCCAAACAAATCAAAAAAAAAAAAAAAAACCCACAAACGATTTCGGGAAGGTAATGTCTTCGAATAAAAAACATGCATATAAGTGTAGCTTTACCAAATTTAACCACCTATTACAAAATAATTAATCTGTATCATAGAGAATTCATGGGTTATTTTATGACTTAATAGATATAAAAAAAATGTGAATCTCATGTAGGCTACAATGCGCAAAATTATGTTTTCAATTAAAATGACCTATGGTATAATATTAAAAAAAATTATTTGTCAAATTAATTGCTCATTACTAGTGCCAGTACAAAAAAAAATAATGAGAAATACTATTTAAAAATGATACCTTCCCACGTAAAGCTTTTCATTCAAAAGTAAAGAGCCAGCAATAGCCACGATCACAAGCATAAGAGGATTGAAAACCGAAACAAAAAGAGGACCTCTTATACGGACACACCATGCAATTAATGCCACCATCAATGCTGAAGCCAGAATTCCCTGCACCAAAGTTCAAAAGCTTATTTCATTAATTTCGTATATCTATTTTTCAAGAATATGTGTATACCCAACTCTATTTATTTTAGTTCAAAAAATAAATCAAATCAATGAATTTGAAAATTTCAAATTCTAATGCACATTGTTACATTTACCTATTATAAAATCAAATAAATTTTATCAAAAAAAGGCAACTTATTACTTATCGAAAATTCAAAATAAACACCACAAGAATTTATCGGCATTGCATAGTTCACTCGATAAATGCCACTAACTAACAACACTAGAAGTGATTCAAGTTCATTTCAAGCATTTTATGAAGAGAAATTAGATTAATTTCCATACACCATTTTGTAACTAAAAATAAAAAATTGCATATGAAATATAGAAATTAATTCTCAACAAAATAATAACCATGGTTTGATAATTTTTTTCATGGGTGGCAAATTTAATTAATAATTTACTAATATTATATGATTATATACTTAAAAAAAACACATAGCTTCCAAATGATATATAAGTTAATAATCTTGTTATACATCAAAAAAATGATGTCCAGCATCTACCTGTCTTGGTATAGAAAAATAAAACACTTCCAATTACATATTATCCAATCTACAACATTTTCCAATATTAATCTGATTATATAAATTATTAATCTTAAATACATATACATAATATTAGTCCGATCTTGTTGAATGTTTTAGTAATACGCACAGAAAAATATATAGAATTTTTATGAATTACATTCATGAACTCGTGTTAATTAAATAAATATATAAAATAATATTGACTTATATTTTGACGATTAGATAATATTCATATAATGATACTACATAATATATACATGCATTAAGAACAATGTTTTGAAAAAAAAAAAAAAGAAAGTAGAATGTCTCAATAAATATATGATCAAAAAATATATCAACTAATTAATAAATTCCAATGATAGGGTATTAATTCATTGAGGTTCAAGTGCAAAGTAAGTTAAAAATTAACTTAAGAAGCACATTGAAGTAATTTTTTATGTAATTAAATACAAAACTTGAAAGTCTTTTTAAGACATGTGCATGCCGAAATTCATCTAATACTCTCAATTAAATTGTGGCCCAATTGTTTTCTTAAAAAAACAAAAATCAACAAAATTTATGATTCGATGATTTAAAATTGAAAAATGAAAAAAAAAATGCTTGTAGAAAAATCAACAATTTGAGAGATGCTAATATGCCATATTGCATGGAAATAAAAATGGAGAAAATGAAATGGATGCAAAATGATATAGAAAAATGACATTTTGTAAGAATACAATAAATGAAAATGTGTGGAAACATATAAATATAAAAAATATAAATATTTTTATGTAAATATTAATTATTTTATAGAAATAATAGAATAACTATATTTTATAATAAGAATATATAATATCAATCATAATAAAAATAATATAAGAATTAAAAATTATAATAAAATAAGCAAATAATTTAATAAATATGGAAAAATATGTTAAAATAAAAAATATAATGACTTTTATGTAAATATTAATTAATTTTATATATTGAAATATTTTAAAAACGAAAAATATTAGTAATGTGAAGTTTTCGTGTATTAGAGCTAATATATAGCTAAAATTTTGGCCTTTCATTTTCAAACTTAACAAAACATAAAACAAAAGGTCATAATTTTCGAAATACTTCTTTTTGCACAAAATGTGTTCTTATGGTAATATTATCAATATTTCCATTTTAGAAAAATTATGAAAATGATTAAAAACTGAGTAGAATTATATATTAGCAAAACAAGAAAAATAGAGTACCGAATAAGCAACTGTAAGAAGCCTAATATTCCATCTCAGTTTCCATTGAGACCGATCTTTCTCCATCCATACTGCATAGACAATTGATTGGATTGAACCCATCACACTCATCAGAGTGGTGCTTGAATAAGGGCATGGATATCTCTCACTCATCTTCGCCTGAGTTTATAAATTTGATTTAAATAAATTAATAATTATATAATAATTAAAAACCAAGATGCATTTATATAAACAAAATATAACTAGTAAATTTTAAGTGTAATATGTACAAAATTGTGGTAAAAATAGTAAATTAAATTAAAGAAATGGGAATGTAATGCAATCTGAGAGGAAACAAAAAAAAGTCACCTGAACAATCAACCAAGTTGCATAAGAGAAGCAACTTCCAACGGCCAACAAAGCCCCTAAAATGTAATTAGACGAATATGGCTGAAGGGAAGAAGAATGCCCTTGCTTTGTGTCCTTCATGAGGTCAATTTGAGTTGACCAGAGGTTTACTTGAGAGCCCTTGTAGAAAGTGAGAAGCATGGCTCCAGAGACCCCCAAAAGTGTGCCCAACACCTTCGCTTTCCCAGCTAGGGTTCTAAGTGCTAGCCTTTCCATCCGGAATGAGATGGCCAAAATAAAGGTTATGGCGGGGACGAGGTTGGCCATGGCTGATGTAAATGTTGCTGATGTTAATGCCAAGCTTGTCGCGTATAGATTTTGACCTAAGGATCCCCTGAGTCCCAACATATGTTAATTGATCGGATACTATTATATTTTATATAATTATAGTTTGTTCTAAAATTTTATATAACATAAACAACAAACTGATTCCTAATTCAAAATTTTGGATTGACTGTTCAAGAGACCAATATAGAATAGAGAGAAAATAAAATAAAATAAAATAAAATGATATTCTTCTAAAAATTTATGATTTAGTGAAAAGCTATATTATTAATTATTTTTATCTAAATATATACAGAATTTTCTATATCATCTTCATCTAATGGACCAAACTTAAATTAAAATATCAAAATTTTGTCATATATTAAAATATCAAAAATTGAAAAATATCACTTCTATACTAAAACAACTAAACTTAGCTGATAATTTTTAAAAGTGGGTGAACGTCCTCCACAGTAAGCCACAAAAGATATGAAAAAGGGTTCAACATTCTGCTATTATGATATGCAACAGGACATTTTTTCCATATGCATAATATATTATTTTCCATATTTATGTTGTGACCTGTTATCATATTCATAATTTCTACTTCTCACGTATTTTTCCACGGAGCACAAAAATCAAGATATTTTATTTATGGAGGGTAAGGAAACTAAACTCTTAATCAATTAGGAGGTGCAGGACACCACCGACCATTTGATGAGCAGTCTCAGGTTTCTTGAACAGCCCCATCACTTTGTATTTAGGGCATTCTCCTCCAAAAAAGACTATAATAGCAATAATAAGAAGGTGTAGGTTCCTCTTTTTTGGCAGCTGGCTCCCATTCACATCATGGGTGAATAACTCATAGAACAATTTCCCTCTAATGGAAGGATTTCTGAGAGAGAGAGAGAGAGAGAGAGAGAGAGAGAGAGAGAGAGAGAGAGATCTAATTTTGGCTAATGGTAAATGTGAAATGGGACATTCATGCATGTGCTACAGACAAAAAGATGAGTTTGGGAGTTAGGGATGTAACAGGCATACCCAAACAAGCCACAAAGAAATGCTTGGCCCAGTACAACCCATGTCAATTTTGGTCTGCTCTTCCTGCCAATACCACAATTAATAGAGAGAAAAAAGGTTAAAATTATGAGAGAGAGAAATCTAAATTATGAAATGGTGGCTTTGTGTTTCAATGAAAGAAAAAGAAAAGCAAAACTATGAGAGAAAGAGAAGAATGAATGGTTGAAGAAAGAAGAACCTTTCAAAGATAAGAGCAACAGGAAGAATGAAAGCAGTGGCAAAGATAAATCTATAGGCAATCAAAACCTTCAAGCTCATTCCATTATTCGCAGCCAGCTTGTACAAAACATTCATCCCCGCTAATATTATCTGAACCAACACCATTACTAATGCCGGTCTCATCCCATCTACAAAATTCCTCATACTATTCACATTCACTGACATCCTCTTGCAGAGAAGAGAGACAAGCTAACTTAGACTTCTAGGCCCCTCTCTCTCTCTCTCTCTCTGCCTCTCTCTCTCAATCCCTTCTTGTACCCGTTCGGAAAAAATAAAAGACAGGAACGGGAAAGAGAGAGAGAGAGAGAGAGAAGGGTATTTAGGCATGGGGTGGTGGTGAAACTGCCAGCTGTAATGGTTAAGTGAATGAAGGAGGGGGTTGTCAATTTATTGCCCTAGTAAACTTCCAAGGAAAGCGCTAGTTTCCCAAGTCGCCGCTTTGCATTTTTCCCCCTCCATGCACGTGTATATTTTATGGGGCACGTACCACAATAGGGGCTTAGTAAAAGTGCCTCCTTTATGTTTTGTTTTATCTTATATTTTTAATAAAATGCCTTTTTCCCAAACATTCATCATTAGTAACATTAACAAGAATCGCATCTTCTCCACAACTTTGAATCAATTGAGAACTGTCTGAATATAGGGACAGCGACCAAGAAGCATCCTTAGGGAGGAGCAACTGCAATCACAATGGAGAGTGGAGAATTGGGGAATAAATTCTTTTGAAAGTTAGAATTCCAAATGATTACCCCTGTTAAAAATATTCGAACATGTGAAATAATATAAATAATATAAAATCACAATAAGTTATTATTTTAATTTAAATAATATAATATGTTGGTTTATATGAAAAATTCATTATTACAAACATAGAAATAGGAAAATAAAAAGAATTCAAATATTCTGAAAATATATAATAGGCTCTTGGAAATCTTCATTAGTGTCTACTTAACAACACCATCACAAGGAGACTACCATGCTAGGGGTGTTGTGACATGGATTATTCCTCCAAAAGATAAAAGAAATATTTGAAATAGCTTTTCGTTCTTTCTATAGCATATTATTAACATATATTTTGACATATAATCAGGTATACATCGCCATTCAGTACCAAATTAGCTTTTGCTCCATATATGTCAAATTATGTTAATAACATATATGCTGTCACAATATATTATCATTTCTACATTTGATAAATTATTGTGATTGACCTGATATTAGGGTTTTTCTTTTATTGTATATACCCTATTTTGTATAGATACTTTATTTGTATAATGCATTAAACAAAGAATTCCCCCTTTCTCATTTTGTCTCTCTTTTTTCTTATTTCTTCACATGTTGTGATGCCCATGCCAGCATGATTCCTTTTTCCTTCATTTCTTTTTGACACCGAAGAAAACTAAAACACGGAAAATAATCGAAACCAAACCCTAAACCGCTAAACCAAATGGGATTAAGATTTGCACCCATGTAGTAGGAATGGAAGAACTTGAACCGAAATTGTTAAGAAAAAACTAATATAGGTAATTTTTTTCTTATTAAATTGCCATTTTGGATAGTTATTTCCACTAAATTCAATCTAGAACTATGACAAGAGATTATGACCTTAATTTTATAGTTAATTAAATTAAATAATATACTTTTTTGAAACATATTAATAACACCAAAAGTATAATACAGTCAATGAAAGCACAAAAAGTCAATATAATAATAATAATAATAATAATAATAATAATAATAATAATTATTATTATTATTATTATTATTATTATTATTATTATGAAAATTATTATTATGAAATTAAAATAAAATTTAAAATTTTTCAAACTCATAGCAACATAATTGTAATATAAAATTTACTATTTTATAGTTATTTTGTGTATATAGATATAAAATTCTTTTTTTAATTATTTTATATTATTATCTAAAAAACTCCGTCATGGGCGATCCCAAATTTGGATAAAGGAGTAGAGTTACGGTAAGCTGACAGCTAGCATAAAACCTTTTTGTCAAATTATAAATGAGAGACAAATATAGGAAAATATATAGAGCGTTTCCCCCTCAGTGGCGCACTATATCAGATCTCGTGTGTAATGACAAGTTATCAAGGGAATTTAGGATGTGGGTAAATAAGATAGTCTATGAAGATAAGATTCGTTTAGTCATTTGGAATATAAGATCTCTAATCGAAAAGTTAGGAAAAATAGGAGAAGTAATAAATAGAAGAAAAATTAAGTTCATATGTCTTCAAGAAACCAAATGGGTGGGAGAGAAGACTAAAATAATAGAATCTTATAGTTATAAGATTTGGTACATAGGTAATGATAGAACTAAGAATGAGGTAGAAGTAATTGTACATAAAAATCTACAAGGAGATGTATTAGAAATAAGAATGAAATAAGATAGAATTATACTCGTCAAGTTAGTAAATGGAGAAAACGTAATTAATATAATTAATGTGTGTATGTCCCAAATAGATATAAATGCAATTAGTAAAAAATAATTTTAGGAAGATTTAGATGAATTTATACAAATCATACCAAGTGCCAAGAAATTATTTATTGGAAGAGATTTAAATGGACATATAGGAAAGAAAAATGAAGGATTCGAAATCGTACATAAAAATTTTGGCTTCGGTTGTAGGAATGAGGTAGGAAGTATTATTTTAGAGTTCGTAATAACGTTCAATTTGACATTCATAAACATCTTCTTTAAGAAAAAACAGTCGCACTTAATTACCTATAGAAGTTGGTCAAATATTAATTAAATAGACTTTTTTCTCACGAGCAGAGGTGATAAAATGATCTGTAAGGATTACAAGGTTATACTGGAGGAAAGTATAACGACTCAACACAGACTTTTGGTTTTAAATGTACAAGTGTCTAAACAACAAAAATAATGCCAACCATATCTAGAGCCATGAATCAAATAGTGAAACCTAAAAGGGAAAAATGTGATGACTTTTACAGACAAAATAATTGGAGTAACAAATTGATTTGTTAATGATAATTCATAAATAATGTAGAAATAGATGTCTAAGAATATTAAAAATATAGGTAGAGAAATTTTTAGAGTATCTAAGGGTAGAGCTCCAAGAGGTAAGGAGTCATGGTAGTAGAACGAAAAAATACAAACAACTATCCGAATCAAAAGAGAGTATTATAAGAACTTTAAAAGTGATCGCAGTAGCGAGTGTTATGAAAAATACAAAATACAAAAAAAAGACGTAAAAAAAGATTATTCACGAATCAAAAAGTAAAGTATATAACGAATTATATAAAAGGTTAGAAAATCGAGATGGGAGAAAGAGAAATCTATAAAATTGTCAGACTAAGGGAGACAAAGAGAAAAAATCTAAATGAGATTAAATATATTAAAAGGGAATCCAATAGTATACGTGTAAGGAATGGAGATATAAGAAAACGGTGAAGAAAATATTTTGATAATTTATTTAATGTTGAGAGTACAATAAACATAGAAAATATTAAAATATCTTTAGAAGAAATTAATAGAGTTTTTAAACGTAAAATTCATTCCCATGAAGTAAAGGAGGCCCTAAAGAAGAGAATGAAAAATAACAAAATCATATAATCGATGGCATTCCTATTGAGGCGTGGAAATATTTAGATAAATTTGGCGAAACAATTTTAATGGCTCTTTCTAACAAAATTTAGCAAACAAAGAAAATGCTCTAAACATGAAGAGAGAGTACATTTGTCCCACTGTATAAGAATAAATGGGACATATAAGATTGTTCCAACTATAGAGAAATTAAACTCATGAGCCATACGATAAAGTTGTAGGAGAGAATGATAGAGTATAGATTGAGACGGGAGATAAGTGTGTCTCAGAACCAATTTAAATTTATGTTATGACGATCCACCACTGAAACAATTCACTTGGTAAGACAGTTGATGGAAACATTTAAAATGCAGAAAAGAGACATACATATGCTATTTATTGACTTTGAAAAAGTATATGATAGGGGCACAACAGATGTATTGTGGTGGGTGCTGATGAAGATGTGGATCTTTTGAAAATATATTAATTTTATTAAAGATTTGTATGAAAAAGCTGTTATTAATGTAAGAACTTACGGGGGCTGAGTAATAATTTCTCTATTAACATTGGATTCGATCAAGATTTGACATTGAGTCTCATATTATTTGTTATAGTGATAGATGAAATAACAAAAAATATCCAAACTGAAATATCATAATATATATTTTTTGCCGATGACATAGTTTTGGTTGATGAAATTAGAGAGGGTATTGATACTAAATTAGAGTTATAGAGAGATACTTTAGAATTTAGATGATTTATATTGAATAGATTTAAAACTGAATATATGAGATATAAATTTAGTAACAACCATTAGGATAATGGAGAAATGATTAACTTAGAAAGAAGAGAAGTCTCAAAAAATAAAAGATTTACATATCTTTGTTCCATCATTCAGAGCGATAGTAATATAGACGAGAATGTGAATAATAGAATTTAGGCAGATTGGATGAAATTAAGACAGATATTCGGAATTCTCTGCGATCGAACGATACCATTATATTTAAAGGGAAAATTCTATAGAATTGTAATAAGACCTGTACTATTGTATGACATTAAGTGTTGAGCCATTAAATAGCAACAACAACAAAAAATGACTGTACCTGAAACGAAAATATTTAGATGGATATGTGACAAAATAAGAAAAGATAGAATGAAATACATAATAAATTGGGAGTTAGTTCAATTATAGTAAGATACGAGAATACCGTCTGAAATAGTTTGGAATATGCAGTGAAAACCTAAGGATATATCTGTTAGAAAGACTGATAATTTAAATATAGGAGATTTAATAAAACGTAGAGATACGCCATTAAAAACTTGAGTGTAATGTATTTGTAAAGATATGATACTTATGAATTTAGTTGAGAAAATGGTTTTAGATAGGAAAGAGTGGCGTAAGAGAATCCGTACAAACTAAATCAACTCTTTATTTTGTCTTCTCTTCTTCGATATTTTTATTCTCATATGACCGATCTCCAATTTTGGGACAGAAAGCCTAACTTATTGTTGTTGTCGTCTAATTTAGATATTCTTCAAAAACTAAAAGTGGTTTTTTTTTTTTTATCCTATTTAGAGGTAAAAAATACTTAATACCTTTTTTATTAAAATGGTGGAAAAATTGAATATGAAAAATTAGTGTGGATCCATTTCTTTTTTTAGTACATAAGAGAGGTTTGAATCTAAGATACAGATTGTGCCAATTGAATTACTAGACTGTTAAAAAAATATAAAAAATTTTATATAAATATTAATTATATAAAAATATAAACATTTTGTCAGAATAAAAAAAAAAATGAAAACGTGCATAAACACGTAGATATAAAAAAATAAAAACAAAATTTATGTAATATTAATTATTTTATAAAAATAACAAAATAACCATATTTTATAATAAAAACTTAAAATGATTTAATATGTAATTATTAATCACTAGACAAATAATATAAAAAATAAAACTATAAATAAATAAATAAATAATTCATTTAATATGAAAAATATGTAAATATAAAAAAATATGAGAATTTTTGTATAAATATTAATTAATTTAATATAGTGAAAAACTGTGAAAATGAAAATATTAGTATTAAGAAATTTTCGTCTATCATAGTATGTCACAATATGTCATCATTTTTATATTTGGTAAATTATAGTGATTAACCTGGTTTTTCTTTTATTTTATATACCCTATTTTGTATAAATACTTTACTTGTATAATGCATTAAAAAAGGAATTCCCTCTTTCTCATTCGGGCTCTCTTTTTTCTTATTTCTTCACATGTTGTGATGCCGATGTCCGCATGATTCTTGTTTCCTTCATTTCTTTTTGACACATGAGAAAACTAAACCTAGGCAAATAACCGAAATCAAACTCTAAATCCTAAACCAAACGAGATTAGGATTTGCACCCATACAGTAGGAATGGAAGATCTTGATCTCAAATTGTTCTGAAAAAGTAATATAAATAATTTTTTCTACGAAATTGCCATTTCGGATAGTTATTTTCACTAAATTCAATCTAGAACTATGACAAGAGATTATGAACTTTATTTTATAGTTGAATAAAATTGTATATATATTTTTTTGAAACGTATCAATAACACCAAAATAATAATACAGACCACTTGAGATTAATTAACGTTTAAGCCAGTGAAACCACAAAAAGTGTTTATTTTTTGTCTGATTTAGATATTCTGAGAAAAGTACGAGTGCGTTTTTTATCCCATTTAGAGGTAAAATATAATTAAAACCCTTTTTTTTTATTAAAATGGTGGAAAATTTGAATATGAAAAAGGTATTGGCCCATTTCTTTTTTCCTGATACATAAGAGAGGACGGAATCGGCTTAAAAAAGGAATGATATTAGTTGAATTATATACTATTAAAATTTTGTGTGGGTTTTATTAACACATGTACTCCAATAATATTAATTAATTATTCTAAATTTGGAAAGTCGTTCATTGGGAGATCCCAAAACTTTCTACAACTTTCAACATTTCACATGTGCCTAGGCAAGAAAGGTCGACATGTAGGCCATTTCCTTTTCTATGACAACTTCTTCTTCTTCTTCTCTTTTTTTTTTTTTTTTATTTTTTTTTGTTTTTTTTCAAAATGATTAATGCTTCTATAAAACCTTTTTAGAATAATTCATGGGATTATTATTATTTTTGTAATGGGTTACCACTGAAATATTAAATTACATTGCCTCTGGTAATTTTTGTGAGTCATTCAATAAAAAGTGGATTAAAAGAGTGGTTAAATTTTAATTATTACTTATATCTCCTAAACTATGAATTTTAAATTATGCCAAAATTTAATATTGATTTTAACAGTGTTCAACTAAAATGAAAGATTAAGCAGTGTTGATTAATTTTTAAAGGTAATTTGCAATACGTTTTTTAAATGTACTGGTAGTGCCCATTAGAAGCTCGTTAATCAACTTTTAGTTGTTTAGTAGGTTCAATTGCTGGACACTGATATCTCTGAATAAAATTAGAAAAAATAGATATCGAGAGAGTTTTGTGCTATTAAGGGTCAAATCTGACTTGGATATCGGTGATTTATCCCATGAAATACTAGAAGCTATCTAAGTTACTGCGATCAGCCTTCCTCAATAATTTCAAGTCATTTAATTAAATAGCCATATTAATTTTGCATCATTTACGTTAGTTATGGGTAAAAAGTGATTATTAGTGACCCCCTCAAACTATAAATAATGGCTTTATAATTTTCTTTTAATTTTTGCAAACACTTTAAATAACAATTGATAACATCTTCAAAATGACCGATTAGTGATTGTTGATTATTGTAATGGTTTTCATATTAATTTTCTTTTGATTCTATACATTATCTTTTCTATATTCTAATAACACAGAATTTTGATATCCACAGTTAGGGAGGCTGGTGACATGAAATTGATACTATCCAATTTGATCTAATATTATCCTTAGGCAGTGAAAATTCTCTTATAAATGTGGCAATACTCAATGCTCATTCGCACATATAGTTATTCCTCTCCTCTCATTCAAAGCTACTATAGCTGGTCGCTTTTCCCAGCCATGTTGCTGTTTTGCTTCTTTGAAAAGAAGAAGTAATTTAGTCTAGATTAATTGATTATCTTCAAATTGCCAATATAAATTTAGTTATTTGATTACTTATTATTATCGCTAAAATACTCTAATTTGAGTCTATCAATTTTTGAGACCATTATTTTTTTTAAAAAAAAAAATCTTCTCAATTAAATCAGAATTCAACTTAGCATCATCTGCAACTTTCTCTCTCAACAATATTAAGTAAAAATATGCTAAAATCCTGATACTCACAATGTGACGATCAAATAAAAGCTATTGCTATGATTCCTTCCCAAACATACTTGCAATGGGTCCTAGGTAAATATTCCAAAGTTTATGTTCGGAACCAAACCTTATGGAATTAATTAAACCAGAAATATAAAAATGAATCCGATTTTAGAACCAAGATCTTCAAACTACTAGCTTGGTTTTGGATTTCTAATTTTTGAAACCAAATTCATAACTATGAGATTTATTTGACAAACATTCACAGCGGAAGCATGATTATAATTTTCAAAAAATTAAAAGACAATTTTTGGGTGGTACCTCAATATGTAGATCTCCAAAATCTATGAATTGAATCGTGAGCTCTTGAAAAATTGTATGGTCAGGATCATGATCATGAAGTCAATTGAACCACCACCACAGATCCATGACACCTCAATCCAAAGTTCAATGATCACAATGATGAGAGAAATTTTTCTATTCGAAAATTTCTCAATCCCTCTATTTTTTTCACACTCTAGAGAATTTTGTATCTCTCTCTTTATTTTGACAATTCGCACTTGCCTTAGTTCACACACTCTTCAATAATGTGCTGAGAGTTTGAATCACATTCTTATTCTCATTATCCAAAAGTTAACTCACATAGGAGAGATTAGAGAGATTTTTAGGGAGATCATGGGATCATGAGATAACTTCCCATATTTAAAATTTAAATTATTATTATTATTATGTGGTAAAATACCTCTATGTGGGTATATTTACTAACATCTCACACTTGCACACGAGAACATTTTATGTCCGTTACAAGATCACGACTCCTGCGATCTACCTCATCATTCTACTGGACTTTCATACAGGATTGAGCGTCGTGTGACTGACGAGTATATTTGCAAATAAAGATTTCTTGATGCACCTATTAGGATGATCGAGAAACCACTGTTAGTACAAAAAAGAATTCACTGTACCCCAAACTCAACATAATTACATCCATCGAGTCACTTTCCTCATAAAAAATGATCCTTAATCATTGTTCGACTGCATATTCACTGTTATGCTTGAATCCCAATATGGACAAACATAATAGACTAGGCGGTGAATACAACACAATGATATAATGTTGATTGGTCTTCATTTTCCCAAACTCGAATCTATTCGCAACTACTTTCCTAGACCTGCCCTTAGATCTTAATTTATTTTCCAGGCAATGTGTAAACAGATTAAAATAGCAAACACTGAACCAAAACTTCTAAAAATAATCAAAAATAATAAGGATACAAAAGATCCCACCCAATAGATCTTGGGTTTCACATAGTGGGGCACGATGATTAAGATCATATCATTGTCTCGTACAATATGGATCCCACTTTTTCTAGTCATCTTATCACACGTGATATGAAACACATGTCACAGTGTTATTCGCTCATTTCTCAAAAGGGTATATATCAGATTTCTTTAATACTGTATAGGTATGAGACTCAGTATATATATAAGACTTTACCTAGAGATCTCAAAGAGTGTACCTCAGAGATAATATCACTAAACGCAGGTAACATCTGAGATTTTAAATCTAGCAACTTACTAACAACATGGATGTGGATATGTTCATATCAGTCATATTGCATATGATCTCATCCTGAACACGTATCAGGTTGACTTATATTCTAGCAAGGCTATTCTCAAAATTTTTTACAACTAGAAACTGTCTTATCCCCACTCACTCAGAGTTGGAGATGGTCACTCATGTGAAAGAGTCGACCACATCTACCTGACATATCTTTTGTTATAAATACATCATAGGATATATGACAATAAGTAAGTGCAACAAATAAATGACTAAATAATGCACATATGTTATATATATAAAACGATAAGTATCATAATCAATACATAGTAAGAAATGTAATAATACACATAAACCCAATAATTCTCATGTCTCACAAAGGAATCTCTCATAATGGGTTTGGTAAAGGGATCAACCACCATACTGTGTAGAAATATACTTAATTGCCACTTCACATTTCTCGGTGATGTCTCTCACAAAGTGGTATCGGATATCAATGTGTTCGGTCCTATTGTAATACTTAGGGTTTCAAGTGTAGGTAATGGTGACTTGATTATCACAATAAATCATCATTGATCTTTTACTATTTGTCATAACCTCTAAATCATCCGAAAATCTCCAGAGCCAAACGCTCTCCTTAACTACTGCGGAGCATGCCATAAGCTCAACCTTTATCATAGATAGGGATATACAGATTTATTTCTTACTGCTCCACAAAATAGCAAGAACCTAATATCAATTTGCATCCATCTAGATCGCCATCCTAGTCGGCTTCTAAATATCTAATGAGATGCAAATCACCTCCTTCATAACATAAAGAGAGGTCTACAATTCCTCAGAGATATCTCAAAATACTTTTCACTGTTTTCAGTGATCCCTTCTAGGATTTGATTGATTCCTATTTACTAGACTGATTGCAAAATAAAAGTTTCATTGTGTACACAATATTGTGTATATCAAACTGTCCATTACACTAGGATAAGGGATTTTACTCATCTCCCTTATCTTTTCAAGAGTTTTAGGATACACGTCAAAATTTAGGCCTTCACTTTAGCTATAAAAGTATCTATGGGATTATTGTCACTCATCTTGAAGTGTTCGAGAAGCTCCCTAATGTAGGACTCTTGTAAAAGAGACAACACCCGTCTCAAATGATCCCTTTAGATCTTAACTCCAAGGAAGAACTGAGCCACACCTATATCTTTCATATCAAAACTCGATAATAACCATATCATGATGTTTATCAGATACTCTCTGTTGTTTCCGATTAATAGAATGTTCATCCATGCACAGCAATTATTCTCCTTGATCATCATGAACCGATAAGATATCACATTCTCATGAAATCTCAAGTACCACTGCCTTGATAGATGCCAAAAGTCGTATATCAACTTTCAAAATCGACAAACCTTATTCTCTTGATTTATAGGCATAAAGCCAGATGACCGTTCCATATAGATTTTCTCCTTCAAACTTTTGCTCAGGAAGGAAATCTTAACGTCCATCTGGTATAGCTCCAGATTCATGTTCGCGACAATCGCTAATAGTAAACGGATCAAGGTAACCACACTCTTAGTTTGAATGTAGCCCTTGGCTAGCAAACATGCCTTATACCTTTCCACCAATCCATTGGCCTCTCTCTTGACCTTAAGAACCCACTTGCTCTCAATGACCTTTCTACTATCAAGCAAATCAACTAGGTCCCAGATTCTGTTGATTCTCATTGAATCCACCTCCTTATCCATAGCCTTTAACCATTGGTTCGTCATAGAATCCATGAGAGCCTTCTAGATTATTTTGGGTTCCTTATTATCCTTAGGAATAACAATGAGGGACTCACCCTCAATCGAGAAATGACGTTTAAGTACGTGTCCACGAATGCTCCTATGAGGAGGAGAAAACCTCTTTTTCTCTAGATGGATCACTCCTACTAGGATCAAGATCCGTAACAAGTTATTGGATCTCACCGCTGGGCTTAGTTGAGCTATTAGGCTCATCTATCTTATAGAAGGTAAAGTCCTAATCGATTTCACATCTCTTAAGGAAGTCATTTTCAAGGAACGTGGCATAACAAGACTCAATCTCAGTGACAATACCATCCATATGCTCACCAAAGAACACATTCCCATTGGAGTATTTTGAGTATCTTATAAAGATACGTTTCTTTCTTGCAGGCTTAACTTGCCCTGTGAATACGAGGAATCGTAAATATAAGCGGCATAACCCCATGGCCTCAAGTGGCTAATGTCAAGCTACCTCCCTATCCAAAACTTATATAGGGTACTAACTACAGATTTTGGTTGAACACGATTGAGAACGTAGGCTACAGCCAATAATATATCTCCCCAATGGGAGATAGGCAAATTGGCCTGTGTCATCATAGACCTCACCATCTCCAACAAGGCTTATTCCTCCTCTCAGCTACTCCATTCCACTGAGAATTAGCATAATTGTTAGTTGTCTCGTAATGTCCTTCTCGAAACAGAGCTCTCTCAATTGTTTAGACAAATACTTACGCCCCTGATCGATTCTGAGAGTTCACTCTCATGTCTAACTGATTCTCAGTCTCGTTAATAAATCTCTTGAAATATTCCAATGCCTCATACTTGTATGAGATTAGATAGATATAACCGAAATGTGCATAATCGTCCATAAACATAATAAGGTACATAGCTCCATTTTAGACTCTCTTGTACATAAGCCTACAGATGTCGGAATGAATCAACTATAATGGAGTCCCAACTCTCATTGTCTTACCAAATGGTTTTCTTGTTATTTTTTAGTTAGGCAAAACTCATATAGAGGCAACTCGATCCTGGTTAGCGGGCCTCATAGACCATTCGTTGCTAACCAGTTCATCTTCTACTGCCCTATGTGTCCAAGTTTACTATGCTATATGGTAACATTATCAATTACACTATTAGATATAAAGGCAATATGGGGCAAACAAGAAATACCACCACACAAAACACCTAGTGCATATAGTTCATCATGGACAAAAGTAGAAAAAAATTAAAGAATTATCAAAATGGATAGAAACTAATGAGTTTCCAAATTATAAAACATATCATGGATGGTCTAAACAAAGTACGAAGATCAAGTTCCATTGTATATCTGGAGTGTAAATCCTCCTAGTATGAGGACTTACTTGGCGAAACTTTATGTACATGCTCTTGTCTTGAGCTATATGGTTGGTA
This sequence comes from Dillenia turbinata, assembly GCA_037126225.1. Lineage (NCBI taxonomy): Eukaryota > Viridiplantae > Streptophyta > Magnoliopsida > Dilleniales > Dilleniaceae > Dillenia > Dillenia turbinata. Next base: position 12,462,369 of record JBAMMX010000024.1, read on the forward strand.
GCTCCTGAGTCTACAATCCACAAAAATAAGGACTCAGTGAGTATCATAGTAGATGAGACAAAGCTTAAACCATATAAAGGAGAATGACATATATTCTGCTCGTCACACTCACGAGCGAAATGATCAAGTCTACTATAAATATAACACTCCACCTTAGCCTTATCCAACTCTTTCTCCTTGTGCATTAGTACTCTATTGTCAAATTTCTCCGATGGCTTCTTTTTGTCTGAATTTCTGGTTTTATTTTCATGCTTTTTCCATTTATGTTTGGTACCGTGGAAGCCCTTACTCGACTCCGCTGCATAAGCCTGAATTGAATATGGCCTACTCACCTCCAGATGCTCCTCTTCGAGCTTATAGTGACTATTCAAATTAGCGAAAGTATGAATACTCTTGTCATTTGTGAGATAGGATTTCATGGTCTTCCATGAATCAGGTAATGACGGGATCACACCTAGTACTTGAAACTCATCCGATAATGGCTCTCCCGTATTCTTTAAAGAAGCAATCACACTCGATATGTGCATGAGATACCATTTCATGTTATGATCCAGCCTCCTTTTATAGGTAATAAATCAATAGGTCAAGATCCTCAGCTTCAAAATTGATCGGTAGCCAACATGCTCTTTAAGAGCATACCAGACCGATATTAGCGTAGGATACTATTCATGGATCAAGATCATGTCATCGTGTATGTAGCTTAGAAGGATTGCCCTAACTTGGTAATCCTACATGTTTAATGCATGAAACACCTCCTAATCCCGCCTCTCCTGAGGTATGGTACCCTCTCCGGGGTCCACCACCACATGCCTCAGAATCTCAAAAGGATCTTGCTTCTCAAGAACAAACTGAATCTCTTGGTGCCAAACATCATAACCATCACCATTCAATAAATTCTCCTTACAAAGATCCAATACGACAGTCTTCTAAACAGTCATAGAGACATTAGTGACTCATTGATGCTTATTTTCAAATTTGTGTACCTTATGAATTAACAAGTCCAAAATGACTCGAGTATAGATTTCAAAGGGAGTGTATGAGTTAATGGATACCATACACGACAACTTGGAATCGCATCTTACCATTTAGATTTGGATTCGACATATAAAAATCTATAAAAAGTCACAAATAATAGCATGGAACCTTCAAAAAATTGGAAAAATCCAATCTAGAATGACTTGATGCACCGTTAGAGGTCCCACATGCAGCCACACTCTGGCGGCATGTCACTAAATGCCCACACATGCTGACTGTGGGCTGGGGCACACTTTAGATGCCTAGCCCTCAGATACTCACCATGGAACCGATCCAGACTTGACCGAATGCTCACACGTCTCAGCACGCATGAGCGTTACGCGCCTACACCCATGGGCATCACATGGCCGCGAGTCTGGACCAGGTCTTCTCTGCTCAACATACTGCAAGTGGGAGATATTGGTAAATATACCCACGTAGGCATATTTACCAGCAAGAGCCAAAACCAAAATTATTTGCCTCTAAAACTATAATCGAATTGAAATCAAAACTATTATTTGGATTCTACTTTTGATTCTTTTTTTATCAACTAAAATTATTTGATTTTAATTCCGTTCTGGTTTGATTCGAAATGTTGGATATACCTGGTTCCAAGCTAATGATAGCAAGGCCACTAATAATAATCATATCACCAAAAATCTACTATTGTTGGGTGATGTGAATGTAATCCAATTAAACTTTAGATCATTCACACTCTCAAATAGGTAAAAAATAAAACACTAAAACCAAATATAGTAAGGAAAAATAATCCTTGAGGAGACAAGAGAACAGAATACCCAAGGTATTTTTACGTACGGTCACAATGATTGTCACAAGAATGAAAGATTTTGCACAAAGTAATTTTACAAGAAATTTTTCTTTTGTACGATCACAAATTTTCTCAAACATATGGGATATGATTGGGAATTTATTGTTCTAGTTTCCAGGGAGGTCTGTGGTTGGTATGGAAATCTGATTGTATTAAGATTTCTATGATATTCAATTTGGACCAGTTGATTCACTATCAAATTTAGTTGGGCGGTGTTGTCAGGTTTGTTATTTATGTTTATATCCAACCCTATAATATGAAAAAGTCAAAAGCATGACAGGATCTCTTTAAGTGGGCTACTACGACTAATGAGAGGTGATTTGTCATGGGAATTTTATGATATTGTGATCAATTAAAAACCAAAAATATAGAGACCAGAATTGTGACTTGGACCCATCAGTTCTGTAACTGGTGGTATCAGTGTAGCCTTCATAACCTTGGTGCGGTTAGGAGTCCATTTATATGGGTTTATAAGTGGATTGGTTTTATTATTTTCAGAGAGTGTTCGGATTAGGTTATGGGTAATTCACAGAGTAGTATCACTTTTCCTATAGCAAGAGTGATTAATTTGTCCCGTCTTTATGGTGACCATCACCTGATCCTCCTTCATACATGTATGACTTATCCTACCCACTAGGAGTCACATCTTTTCCATTTCCATTTTGAGGCAGCTTAACTTAGATGCTCTCAGTTTTAGTAGGTTTTTTTTCTCATCCTTGTGTGGTCGGGATGGTGGGCAATCATTATTGAGCTTAATTTAGTCTACCACTACACCACTTAAGATCCGGAATAAAGAGGTTTTTGGCAACTTTTTTCACATGAATCATAGACTTAAGGCAAGGCTATGTAGTATTTAGAGATCCTCGAGTTATGATTGATGGGTTTATTTGTGTTGGTTTAAGCGTCGCTTATTGGAGGAATATCACTGGGTTCTAGATATGGAGGAAACTTTTTGATATCAAAAACTTTGAATCTAATGGTTTTGAGAAGGGGATAGGAATACTCGATTCTATCACCTATCTACCCTCATCCTCTGTAATCGAAATCGGATTTCTCAACTGAAGTTTAATTGGGAATGGTATTTGGATCGGAATAAGCTTAAAGATCATGCGATCTTGTATTTCACAGAGTTATTCCTGAGCATCCCCCTCCTCTGTGGGCCTGGTAGTTAAGCAGATTATAATTGGGTATTGAGATCGAGGACCAGGTTCAGCTGTGTCACCCTATTGATTTGCCTAAGATCAGGTCAACGATTTATTCTATAAAGGGTCTTAAAGCCCTAAGCCCTAATGGTATTCGACCATTGTTTTACCAGAGATTTTGTACTCATCAGGCTCAGTACTAGTTTGTTAGTGAGACTTTTAGAAATGACACTTTTCCTTCAAAGTTACTTCAGGCACTCATTGTCTTAATTTCAAAACTAGCTTGCCTAGTGGTTGAATGAGTTCTAACTTATTAGTATGCTGAATACAGAGTACAAGATAGTTGCAAAGGCGTAAGTCTACAGGCTTTGTCCAATTCTACAAAAGGGGTGGGCCTTTTTCAGAGTTTTCTTCCTAGTTAGAGTCTTTTAGAAAACATTATCATTACATAGGAAATCATGAATTCTCTTCGTATTTCTAGGGGGCCATTGGAGAATAGTTCTGAAAGTTGATCTTTAACAGGCTTATAATAGTGTTAATTGGGCTTTTCTAGAATAGTCTTTGCAGAATTTCCAGGTGCCTAAATAGTTGATCCGATTGATTATGTTTGTTGCTACTCATTCTCAATCAGTGTTGCTTTGGAATAGGGAGGTCTTACCTTATTTTATGCTAGAATAAGGTCTAATTCAAGGTGACCCTTTGTCCCCCTACTTATTTATTCTAGTTATGGAGCAACTCTCATATATAATTTGAGCTCGGATTAGTGAGGGTTGATAGAGTTCTATTTGTACCTCTTGTTCAGGTCCTGTTATTTCCCAATTGTTCTTTGCTGATGATTTTTTATTATTTGTGAATGCAAAACCCCGTGTCATGACTATGGTCCTGGATTGCCCCGACAAATTCTCTAAGTGCAATGTGTTAGTTCTAAATCCATGAACTTCCAAATTGTTCTTCTCCACTTGAGATTCTTTGTCTCTGAAGAGGTGCCTGGCCTCTTAGAGCAAGTTTTATTTGACGGAAGACCTTGGGATGTATTTGGGAGTCCTTGTTACACATGGTTGTGTTATTAGGTCTCAATACCAATACTTGGTTGAACGGAAGACTTTGAGTATTGTGAGCCGAAAACTCTAATTCTGGCAATCACATCTTTGATTTCTGTTTATGTTATGCAGTTAGCCTAGCTTCCTAAATCAATGTGTGTGTAGTTGGATGGATTGAAACACCAATTCCTTTGGGTCGATTAAAACGAAGGCCATCGAGTTCATGTGATTTGATGGGATTTGGTATGCCAACCTAAGAATGTTGGTGCGTTGGGAATTCAAAAGTCCAGGGTTGTAAATGGGGCTTTTCTTGTTAAGTTAGGTTGGCGGCTTCTTTCGTCAGACCTGGCTTTATGGTGTGAGGTCTTTAGGCACAAATATCTCCAACAGGGAGATTTCCTTCACTGCAATCATCCCTCCATTTTTTTCACCCCTTTGGCATGAACTATTATGGATTCAGAAATCGCTTAAGGGTGGGTTGTAGGCAATTGGGAAATGGGAGGAGTATCTGCTTTGGGAGGATAATTGGATTGGTACAGGCCCATTGTCTCAGAGGGTGCTTGGTGATTCTTTAGCTTCGTCTGTAGTGGTGTTGGTGAGTTGATTCATTACTTTTGACAGGTTATGGGACATTTTTGGCCTCACTGCTCTCCTTCTAGAGTCTATTACGGAGAGGTGCTAGGTTTATTGGACTCCCTAGGGGTGAAGCTAGAAAATTCTTCATGGGGCCATAAAGTAATAATTAATAAAAGTTATATAATATTTACATAATTCTAATTAAAAATGTATAAAAAAATAAACATGGTAAACAATTTATGAAAATTGTACTCTACGCTTATTTATTGATTCAAATTCATTTATAATTGATTTTGAACTAAAAGCATGAGCTTCTGATTCATGCCAAACTCTTCCCCATTGTTCTTGAGATCAATTCTGCCAAGCTTGTAGAGGCTCTCTCATTTGAGGCAGCTCCCTCCTATCCAAGGTTCCATATGATCTGGGAATGTTAGTAGCTTATCCAACAAATTTTGATTCGTCAGGTGTTTTTTATTTATAGAGAGGAGAATAATTATGCTGACGTCCTTGCTAGACTGGGGGGCTGTCAGTCACTTTCAAGTTTCATGAGTTGCTTTCTTTTGCTAGTGAGATGTACAACTCTTTGAAGCACGATATGCAAGATATGGTTTTTTTCCCTAGAAGTTAGTCCTTCCGTCCCCCATTTTGTTACCAAAAAAAAAGGATGAAAAAAATTAATTTAGAATAAACCATATTTCAACTAATATAAAACCAAACATTTGCTATGAATATAAACAAGTAAAGTGAAAAGTTTTTATTTCTTTTTTTCTTTTTAAATTTAAGAGACGAGATGTGATCATCGAAACAAAATTTTCTAAGTTAAATTGAAAGTTTATATCGAACAAAATATGCTACCAAATCTAACAAATAATAAACTAAAACAAAATAATTTAAGGGATAAAGAGTTTTTCTAATAAAATGTAAAGTGTTTGAAATCCCAACAACAAACCTAAACAACTTTGATAAATGGGGAAATGAAAGAAAAGAAAAAGAAAACCATAAATAACTAAATAATTAAAGAAATTAATTTTTTACGAAGCATATTATTGGCCAACACTTAAGAAAAGTTAATTAAGAAGTGAGGTATAGCTGCAAGAATTTCAACTACGAATTGCATATGCATATTTACTCCTTTGATAGCCATCATTCCCATCACCATTAGCCATCTTTTAGAGAGAGTTGTTTTTAGATTCTCTATATATTCTTGATACAATATAATATAATGGCACCAATATTTCAAAATTTTTTTTGAAGAAACATAGGGGGAAGATAACTACCTTCGTCATCAACATTCAAACAAGGAAGAGAGAAAGAGGTATTTTATAAGCAATCAATGTAACTTTATTAATGTAGAATGGTATGCGTATTTAGAGTATCTAAAGAATATATCAAAAATTATAAGATTTCTATTTTTTTACCGGATCAAACAGTATTTGAAATCATACTCTGACTAATTTGATCCAAACTACTGTCAAGCCTTTTTAAGGAGATCTCTCCCAACATAATTTTTTTCATTTAAATTCAAATTTTGATCAAAAGATTTAGCACCATTCCCACTAAACCAACTATTTGTTGATATAGGATTTCCTATATACCCTTAAGATTCATGGCATTGGTGTTCACTACTGATATTTGAGGATCATCAAAAACTTCTCTCGCATTATTTAGATGGTCAGATTGATCACTATAAGCAACCCACTCCATTCCATTTTCACGACTAATAAACCTAGAGTTCACCTCAATTATCTTTCCATTGACATAAGTTTCGATAACATGCAAGAAAATGTTTATCGATCAGAATGAGAACTTCACTGGGTTCTTCTCCTCCCATCACTTACAACTTCAATATTATTTTAGAAGATCCTAATTGCCCTTTCATGGATATATTTATTGGAAGAATGAGCCAATTAGGACATACCTCACTTAGAAATTTTTCATACTTGAAATGGTTTTGTTCAAGAACACTCAATCGATTAGCCGTCCTTGATTAATATTCCATTTTGAGAAAACTTTATCAAATAGTTTGATGTGCTCCGAAGATTGAAAATCTTTGCTATTATACTTGGGTGCCTCGATCATGGGTTGTTTTGAAGAGGGGGTTTTGAAGAGGACGGTTTCGTGGTTGTGGCTTGCTTGGAGGAGGATCCTTTGGTTTTCGGTGCCATTTGAGAGATTCTGAGAAGAGCGGAGGTTTGATTTTGAGATCAACACTGAGAAATTACAAAAAAGTTGAAGAAATTTTAGGTCATAATTGTGGATTTGGCACAAACACAATTAGGGTTTTCTAAATAGAGAAATGGTTTAGAGAAAGAAAAGGGAAATGGGTTTTGCAGACTATAAAGAGGGATAAACTCTTGAGCCATTTCTATGTGATTATATATCACACAGGCCGACCTATCCAAGTGCAGGTCGACCTCTTATTCTTAATAGGTCGGTATAATATGTCATAACACCAGTTAACCTGTTCGCATATAGGTCAACTCATTAACCACTTAGCTTGACACTTTTTGTCTTTCTTGCCAGCTCAACTCGACCCTAATCCTCTGGATTTACTTAGACTGCCTTGTAGGTTGACACATCTTCCTTGCAAGTCGACTAGTCTAGTGTTTACTTGGATAAGTCAACATATATGACCATCAGGTCAACCCATGGCTTTAGTATACTTACTTAACTAATAAATAGGTCGATCATTCCTTTGAATTGGTTGACCTCTTACTTAAAATGGGTTGACTTCTGATGATCATAAGTCGACATCCTTTCAATTTACACAAAGCTGTCAACTTGTTGTTACTTGTAAGTTGGCTTTCATTTGATTATTCAAAGGCATGTCAATTTGTACTTAGACATGGTCGATTTATCTCCTCATTAGTTTGAATTTTTTGTCAATTAGGTCAATCTATGCTATACAAAGTTTGTGTTTCTGTAATTTTTCAGAACACTCTGTTTTTCACTCGTTTGACTCATTTTTCAAACTCCATCATTCCCAACTCTCTTCTCAACTCATAGAATATATTTTTATCTAATGCTTTTATGAATATGTAAGCAATTTGCTTTTGTGTTTTTACATACTCAAGGATTATCTTATTTTTCAAAACATGGTCTTTGACAAAAGTGGTGCCTTCAATGTGCTTGGTTTGTGAGTGATGCACAGGGTTCTTAGTTCAATTTATTGCACCGGTGTTATCACATTTTATAGGGATATAAACAAAGTTTATACCATAATCTTTCATTTAGTATTTGATCTATAGAATTTGTGCCATACATTGTCCTGTAGTAATATACTTGGCTTCTATGGTTGAAAGTACTATACTATTTTGCTTTTTGGAAGACCATGACACTAGCATGCTTCCAAAGAATTGACAAGTATCATTGGTACTTTTTCTATCCAATTTGCAGCTTGCAAAGTCCATATCAGAGAATCTATGTAGCTGAAAGTTTGAACCTTTTTCATGCCATAGGCCTAAGTTTATTTTTTTCTTTTAGATATCAAAAAATTCTCTTGACTGCAACTAGATAGGATTCTTTTAGATCTAATTGAAAGCAATACAAAAACATACACTATTTTGTATGTCTTCTAGAAGCAATGAGATAAAGAAGTGAACCTATGATGCTTCTGTATAATTTTTGGCAAACTGACTTTCCATTTTCATCTTTGTCTTGTTTGACACTTGTACTCATAGGTGTAGCATTTCCTTTAGATTCTCTGAATCCAAATTTTTTGATTAATTTTCAAGTAAACTTTGATTGATTAATGAATATGCCTCTTTTTGATTGTTTAATCCGAACTCCTAGAAAATAATTTAACCCACCTATCATACTCATTTCAAATTCAACATGCACACTTTTTGCTAAATTTTGACAATGTTTCCGCTTGTTCCTCCAAAGATTATATCATCTACATATATTTGGATTATCAGAAGGTCTTTATCCTTTCTTTTTATGAACAATATCATGTCAACTTCCCCCTTTCAAACTCATTTTCTTTTAGAAAATTACTTAGTCTTTTGTACCAAGCTCTAGGAGTTTGCTTGAGTCCATATAAGGCTCAGTTAACTTGAAAACATAGTTTGGGTATTTTGGATCTTCAAAGCCTAGGGGTTGCTCAACATACACAATTTCATTGATATTTCCATTTAAAAGACACTTTTAACATCCATTTGAAAGTGTTTGAAGTTTATAGAGCAAGAAAATGCTAGAAGCATTTTGATTACTTCTAATCTAGCTAATAAAGCATATGTTTCATCATATTTAATTCCTTCCTCCTGGTTATATTCTTTTGCTACTAGTCTTGCTTTATTCCTTGTCATTGTACCAGATTTATCAAGTTTGTTTTTAAACACTCACTTAATTCTATAACAGATTCAGATTCTGGCCTAGGGACTAGGTTCCAGATTTTAATTCTCTTAAATTGATTAAGTTCTTCCTACATAGCCATTATCTAATTCTCATCCTTCAGGGCTTCATCCATGTTTTTAGGCTCTATCTAAAGGATAAATTGCCAGAAACTCATGTTGATTTTGTAGGGTAGATCTGATTCTAGCTCTTGAGCTTACATTGCCGATAACGTTTTCTATATTAACACTCTTTCAAATAGTTGGATATCTAATTTCTTAGTCTTGATGAGTCTCTTCTTTCACTTTTGGTTATTGCTCTATCTAATACTCTTCTTTTTGAGTATTTCATTTTCTATAGATTTTGTTTCCTTAATGTGTTCATTTAAATCTTCATCATCGTACCTCTTATTATGTAAGTTATCATTTTCATCAAATTTTACATGTATTGATTGCTCTACGATTATAGTTTTCTTGTTATAAACACTATATGCTTCGCTAGAGGTTGAATATCCTAGAAAGATTCTCTCATCACTTTTGGCATCAAACTTATCCAAAGAGTCATTGTCATTATTTAGAACATAACACTTACATATGAATACACGAAAGTATACTATGTTGGGTCTTCTTCCTTTATAGAGCTCATAAAGCATCTTCTTTAGAATAAGTCTAATTATAACACTATTTAAAATGTAGCAAACTGTATATATAGCCTCTGCCCATAAATTTTTAGGCAAATTATGCTCACAGATCATTGTTCTTATCATCTCTTCTAAGCTTCTTTTCGTCCTTTCTACTACCCCATTTTGTTGGGGTGTCCTTGGAGCTGAAAAGTTATGATATTTGCCATGTTCTCCATAGAATTCTTCTATTATCCTATTTTCAAACTCTTTACCGTGATCACTTCTAATGCTCCCAAGTGAATATCCTTTCTTATTCTAAATCTTTTTTACACAGTTTAATGAAGGCTTTAATTGCCTCTTATTTCCTAGCTAAGAATAATACCCATGTGAATTTTGAGAAGTCATCAATGATCATAAAACCATAGTACTTCTCTCATAAGTTTTGAGTTCTAGTTGGTCCAAACAAATCTACATGGAGGTGCTCTAGAGTTTTGCTAGTGGATACTATGTTCTTGGGTTTAAAAGAAGTTTTAGTATTCTTACCCTTTATATATGCATCACATAATTATCTTTTTCAAAGTTTAGCTTTGGAAGGCCTTTCACTATATCTTTCCTAATTGGCCTAGATATCATGTCCATGCTAGCATGTCCTAATTTCCCATGCCAAAGCCATAGGTTGCTTTGATTTACTGCTATTAAATAAGACACATCTCCGCTTATTAATTCCTCTAAGTTTATTACATATATGTTTCCTTTTCTATGGCCAGAGAATTTTGTTTCATTGGATTCTTTATCTACAATCAAACGCACATCAGACTCAAATGTAACTCTATAGCCTCTATCATACAATTGACTTACACTAACCAAACTAAATTTCAAATCATCAACAAGTAGCACATTTTGAATTTGAGTAGAGGAAGAAGACTTAACTATGTTGCCAATGCCAATTATCTTGCCTTTAGAGTTGTCCCCAAAGTTCAACTTTCCTCCTTTTCTCTTTTCCAAGCTAGAGAATTTTGAAGCATCTCTTGCCACTGTCACTGCCACTGTCAATGGACTATGATGATGAATTGAGAGATTCTTTAGGCTTTAAACACACTTAAGAGGAAAGAGAATCAAGTCTGTGCCTTTCGTACTCTAACTTTCTTAAGTCTAGCAGAGTTAGTCGAGTAATAGTCCTAGCTACCTTTGGTATCCACTACTTTTTTGTTTTCTCAAATGTCTTATTCTTAAACAAGTATGCAGATGAATTATGTCCCTTTTTGTTACAATGTGTGTATTTTTTATATTTTGACAGTTCTTTATCCTTTCCTCTATTTGTTTGTCTTTTGAGCCTGTAATACTTTGCTTTATGTCCTACTTTCATACAAGCATGACATCTGTTCTTAGGTCTACTAGTCTCTGAACTTGGTACAAAGAAGCTATAAAGTCTCTTTTGAGTTGTCACATAATTATATCCTAGGCTAGCTTTATTATATATTGTCATTTGGGCTCTTAGCATTAAATCTAATTTCTCTTACCACTGAATAAACTTATGCAATAGAGAGCCAAGTCTCTTATTCCTATCTTTTTCATTCTTAAGTTCATCTTTTAGAGTTGATTCAAGTTCATTCTTTTCAGTGCAGTCACATGCTTTTAATATTTTTTACTCCAGTTTTCAATTTCTCAGTCTCTTTGATTTTGATATGAAAATTGTTTTAAACCTTAGACCAAGATTCCTTTATTTGGTCTCTTAAACTTAAGTATAGAAGATGAATTGAAGTTATAGAATGAGGCTAGAATCCTCAGATACAACAATGATGATGCTTACAGAAGAATTTTCAGAAGAATTAAAGTTCGTATATGGAGACAGAGTATGAATTCTTGGATATTCAGAGCATTCAATGTTCATTCCTTCTCTGCCTCCTATTTTTCTTTCTCTTGAATTTGAGATTGGTTGAGAGTCGTTGAAGTGGTGGGTTTGAATTTGAACATTCATCATTAATGCTCTCATCCATTTCTCATTAAATGATTTTCCAACCATTCTTCATCTCGGTCAATGAGAACTTCTCTTTAGCATAATTTTATGCTTACTATTCTGTTGGCCAATAAAAAATTTTACTTTTGTTTTTCTTACATAATAATGTTAGAACTTACAAGCAAATAGTCATAAAGAGTTCGATTTAAGTGTTGACCGTTGATTTGAAAACTTAAGAATTTTGGGTTTGAAATGTATTCTTCACGGGTTGACATGATTTCTGTTAAAGGTGGACTTAGATTTGTTAGTTATGAACATGAGGTCTCAACTCATTTTTAACTCAGGTTGACTATTTTAATGTGCGGGTGAACCGATCTTCCCTTGAGGTCGACATGTGTACTGGGATTCTTAATTATAAACCAAGGGTATCGACTTGTCCAGTGGACAAGTCGACCTATTTTAGTATGCAAGGGACTTATTCAAGCACAGGGTCGACTTCATAAGCTATTTTTTCTTGACAAAGAGTGTTAAGGGTGACTCGCACGTTCATCATGTCGACTTATAGGACTTTGCAATGTGTTTGGGTCGATTATTATGTTGACTTGTGTGGTTTGTTTATTGAGGTTTATTCCTTTTGGGTTGATATGTTAGTTCCTAGCCCGGCTTTACTTATTGTGCCAATTGATTTTAGTCTCTTTGGTCGATCAATTTAAGAGTTCATTCGCCGTATTAAGAGGTAGGTTGACACTCCTAAGATATTCGATGGTGGTAGGTCTATTTGTTCTCAAGGAGATCTACTCAGTAATGTCCTCATGTCGATTTACTAATGCCTTCGGTCGACACAGGCTTTATTTTCACTCAATTGGTCAACTTGAAATTTCAAATTCGCCTTTTAAATATTCAATGGCTTTGAAATCTCTCCAATAAGATTCACAGATCCTTTGTAAATAATGAGTACCATAAATTGAATGTACAAGTTTACACTTTGATAGTTATTATCCCCATCGCCACATCAAAACTTTAAGTCACATACACCACCTTTTAGAGATAGAGAGAGACATAGATAAGTTTGTTATTAAGTCAAATTTTTTGTTATTAAGTCACATACATTCAAATAATGGGAATGATAATGATGATCATTATTCAGGAAAATACAAAAGCATGATAAAAACATACAACTTAGATAAAGTATATCATCGAGGAATCGGTTTCGAAAACAAATCCTTGTCATCCAGCGGACTGGGTTTTATTCCCAGCAATGGAAAGAGCAGAATATTAATTGAAATGCAAAATGGAAAATTGAATGCAATGTAGAGAGATTGATCTTCTCTCTTTATTGCTTTTGTGTGCACAAATTAAATTATAAGGGAGCCTATAAATAGGCATTTGAAAGAAATATAAATTGCCACCTTTTTAAGCATGGAAACTTACCAATTAAGAGTCATCCAAAATTCCAAAAATCTTAAAAGCTAAGAGTTATCAAGAAATCCAAAAGCCAATATTCATTCTAAGACAAATTAAATATGTATGACTTAATAAAAACATAAATTACATATTTTATGAACATTCATCCAAATTTCCTAAAATTTATAACACTCCCCCTGGATGTCCATTACATAGTAAATAAGCCTTGTCAAAATCATACTAGGAATAAACCCAAGCCAAAAAATACAAGTGAAGGAAAAAGAGTACCCTTTTCAAGGTGTTTGATGGTGCATTTGCACCGTCTATAGGGAATATCCAATCAACATTAGTTTTAAAATTATTGGAATGGAACAAGTCAAGATTAGTTGTTCCTTGAAGATATTAAATAATATGTTTGACTTTATTACAATGTCAACATGTAGGAGAAAAATTAAATCTTGCTAATGCATTCACAGAGAATGATATACTAGGTGTTGTACAATCAACAAGTTTCATAATAGAAATTCTTTAGGACCAAGAAGCTCTTCATTTTTCTCCTATGGTTTAAAAGGATCTTTGTCTATGTCAAACGATCGGATAACCATTTAGGTACTTAATAGATGTGTTTTATCCATATGGAAATGTTTTCAAACTATAGTCGCATAATTTGATTAATGAATGAATATCTCATCTTTTGGGTGTTCAATTCATAAACCAACGCAAAATTTTTTTGTCGTCCAATGGTTAGGATGTCTGGCTCTCACCAAGGAGACCAGGTTCAATTCCTGGCAATAGAAATAGTAGAATTTTAATTGAAACTCATAAAAGAAAATTGAACACAATATAGAGAGGTTGATCTAAGAGTAGAATTTTAATTGAAATTCAAAATAAAAAATTGATTACAATGCAGAGAGGTTCATCTTATTTCCACTATTTTTTTGTGTATGAATGAAATTATAGGGAAGACCTATACATAGACATTTGAAAGAAGTATAAATATTCGCCCTAAGACTGGAAACTTAAAAATTAAGAGTCATCCAATGCCCCAAAAGTCTCAAAAGCTAAAAGTCAACAAGAAATCCAAAAACCAATAGTCATTCTAATTCAAGTTAAATGCAATGTAAAGAATTAAACCTTGGTAATACATTCAAAATGAATGATATATTAGGTCTTGTACAATTAATAAGATAGATCCACTTGAATTAAGATATGGTACTTAAAGACTAAAAAGATCTTCATTTTTTTCCCATGGTATGAAAGGATCTTTGTCAATTACAAGTAATCTGATGACAATTGAGATACTTAATGGATGTGTTTTATCAAAATAGAAAGTTTTTAAAACTTTAGCAGTATAATTGGATTGAGAAATAAATATCTCATCTTCTAGATGTTCAATTTGTAAAAAAAGGCAAAATTTTGTTTTTCCAAAATCGTTGGGCTCAAATTCTCCATTTAAATATTCAATAGCTTTGAAAATCTCTCCAATATGATTTAAAGATCCTTTGCAAATAATGTGTACCATAAATTTCATGTACAAGTTTACACCTTGATAGCCATTATCAACATCACCATTAACCATGAAAATTTTAAGTCACATACACCATCTTTTAGACATAGAGAAAGAGAGATAGAGATAAGTTTGTTATTAAGTCAAACAATTTGTTATTAAGTCACACACATGCAAATGATGAGAATGATAATGATGAACAATATTCAAGAAAATACAAAAACATGATAAAAACCTACAACTTAGATAAAGTTTATCATCTAGGACACGGTTTCGACAACAAATCCATTGTTGTCCAATGGTCAGGATGTCGGCTTTCACGCAAGAGACCCACGTTCGATTTCCAGCAACAAAAAGAGCAAAATTTTAATTGAAAAACAAAATAGAAAATCAAACACAATATAGAGAGATTGATCTTATTTTCTCTATTATTTTTGTGTGTACATATAAAATTATAGAGGAGACCAATATATAGGCCACCGAAAGAAATATAAATAGTCACCCATTAAGTGTGGCAATATACAAATTAAGAGTCATCCAAAACTCCAAAAAATCTCAAAAGCTAACAGTTATCAAGAAATCCAAAAGCCAATATTTATACCAAGACAAGTTAAATATGTATTACTTGAAAACATATATTAAATATTTTATGAACGTCCATCCAAATTCTCTAAAAATTATAACACTCCCCTTGAATGTCCATTTGACAGAGAATATAACTTGTAAAAATCTTATTGGGAAAAACATAAGGGAAAAATAATAGTGAAGGAAAAAGAGTACCTTTTTCAAAGTGTTTGATAGTAAGCTTGCACCCCTATTGGGAATATCCAATTAACATTAGTTTTGGATTTATTACAATGGAATAAGTTAAGATCAGTTGTTCCTTGGAGAAGACTTAAATATTGCTAATACAATAATGACGAATGATATATTAGGTCTTATATAATTAGCAAGATATATAATAAAAATTTTTCAAGACCAAGAAACTCTTCATTTTTCTCTCATGGTCTGAAAGGATCTTTGTCAATATCAAGTGATCGGATTAGCATTCGAGTACTTAATAGATGTGTCTTTTCTATATAGAGATTATTTAAAACTTTAGCAGTATAATTTGATTAATGATTGAATATCTCATTTTCTATGTGTTCAATTTGTAAACCAATGCAAAATTTTATTTTTCCAAATTCCAAAATCTCAAATTTTCGTTTTAAATAATCAATGGTTTCTAAATTCTCTTCATGAGTGACAAAAAATTCAAAAATCCTTTGCAAATAATGGATTCTACAAATTGCATAGTTTATCCCTTGATATCCATTATCCCCATCACCGTTGGCCATCAAAACATTAAGTCACATACATGTTATGTGATTTTAACACCTCAAATTCAGGCAAGCATACCCTAATCAAATGTTGTGTATAATGATGAGATCAAGTATCATTTTCATGAGGATATTTTTTATTACCAAATATGAATTAATCTATTTAAATTGGACAAATCAAATCAAAATTATGAAGATATTAAAAGAAACTAAAATGAACCGATAAAAGCCCTACTTGATAAAAAACCTATGATATCAATTTTATAATTTTCAATCTTTTACACAACCTGATCTTTTTAAATCCCTTATGTAACATCGATACTGCGGTGTCTGTACTAGTATTCCTGTTCATCTTCTCCACCCGATCGCCTTTTCTCGCGGCCGTCTCTCCTCTTCCGCCACTGTCGGCCGCCACCCACAGCCACCACACACCGCTTTCTTCTCCCTCTTGTCCTTCTCTCTCTCTATCGATCACAGTATCCCTCTCTTCTCGATTCCCTCTCTCTCTTGGCTTCTCTTTCAATCTCTCCCTCGCCCAACTCACCACCGCCGCCACCTTCTTCCTCCGCCGCCGTAACCACCGTTCATTCCCTCCACCATCTCCGTCCCTCTATTGATCTCTCTCTCTATCCCTCGCAGGTTTTCTCTCTCTTTCTCTCTCTGGCTCTTCCTCTCTCGCGGTGATTTCCTTTGCTCCGCCGCTGATCGCCACTATCACTACAACCCACAGCCACCACCGACCACCGCTCGACCCCTCTGTGTCCCTTTCTACCCTCTTTCTCTCTCTATTTCTCACTGTATAGCTCTATGCGATCTCTCACTCTCTGTTCCTCGTTCTCTATTTCGCTCTCTCTCTACTCTCTTTTGACCATGATTTCTCACTCTTCCCTCTTTATCACTCTGCTTCTCCCTCTTCCCGCGCATGCGAACAACCTTTCCTCTTCCTATGCATGCGACTGCAGAACTTTCTCCCTTTCCTTTGCTCGCTCTCTTGCTTCATGCAGACTTGCTACAACCTCTATTGCAGCGTAGCGGTAGACATTTGAAACCCTAAGCTGTGATAACACTTCATCCTCTGTGTAATTAACTGTTTTCTAATCCTAGCTTAGGGTTTTGATTATTCTGAGTAATTAGACCTAATTAGTAAATCTTGTTACGATTAGGAAGCACTGCAGATTTTGGAGTGAATTGAGGAGACATTCGAACAAAAGCCATGAACCGAGAAAACCCTAGGTGAGGTAAATATTAATTCTTTCGATACATTGGATGAAGTTAGGGTAAATTTAGAGTAAGAAGTATTGTATATATATTAGGATGCATGTTAGATTAGAATTGAATGCGTTATCCGACATTCTATGTAATTATTTAGGTTAAATATAAGATTTTATACGAATCGAGCTATTCCGGATGATAGAATCATGTTGAGTTGATTTGAATGGTTTCTCTTAGAGTTTAATTTGAAGTATGCATGAAAATAGTCAGAAATTGGGATTTAAGTTTAAGGATTGATTCAGTATTTTTCATTTTAAGTTATCCTGCATATAGGAAATCAAAATACAATTTTCGTATTATGAAAATAGACTTCAATACCTTGAAAATGACATATGGTTTGAAGCAATCGGATGAGAATTGAAAAGTGTATGATTTTTCAAAGATTTTTCTATTTTGTAGGAAATTTATTCAGTGTAGGCTTATTTTCGACTTTGAACGGTTTTAGGGTTGAATCAGACTTGATTTCTATTTTGTTATTTATTTATAAATGAAATGCAATTAAGGACATCAGAGCGCATTCATAAATTTAAGAATTCAGGGTTTGTACAAACTTAAGGAAAATGATAAACCCTAAGAATAATTGGAAATTTGATAATAAACTGTGATAATTTGATTAGGTTGATCTTTTTGGAGACTCAAGGAGTCAATTTGGATTGATTGTGGAAATAGGGAGTGACCACCCTCTCTAAAAAGTGAGTGGGACTCTAATCTCTTGCATGAAATAGTGAAACCTGATTTTATCGTGTTTTTAATAAAACATGCTTTTGATATGCATTGTCTCGATGTATGGAATTGAAATTCAAATTTGTTTTGTGATTATTGGAGTGTTGTACTTATGTTTTCTACGATTATGCATCCATAATTGAAATGAAATGAAATTGTGCCATGATTTGAGAAATGGAATGTTTTCTATTCTACCATTGCATTGGTTTGTTGAATTTAAATGATTTCGATGAAATGTATTAGCATATGGATTTGAATTGTTTTGAGGATATGATGAGATGATTTGGCTATGTGGGTTGGATGCCTACTAGCTTGAGATGATATGATGATATGGTATTATTTGATTGATTCCGTAGCTACGAAGAGACTTTGTAGAGGCACGGGTTGCCCGGATACGCTTCTGCAGGAGGTATCCGCAAACGTCTAGTTTATATTTATTCATAGGCGCGGCCGGTTGAACCCACATCGGGGGAGGACGTGTGTCCATCACTGTCTAGCACCGCACGTGGCCCTATGTCGAGTCTGGGTAAGTAAGGGCTAAGGCCACGGCCAACGTCAGGGTAGAGAGCTACTTTTGAAACACTTTGCATAATAAAACCCCCGATACGCCTGTCCTTGGTCATGGTTGACCTTTGCCAGGATCCTTTCAGCTTGCTCTATGACCTACTTGATTTTAAATAGATGCATATATGTATGATATCATGTGAATGATTAAATGAGTTCATTTTATCGAACATATCATGATTTACTATAAAATTTGAATTATTGGTTACGAATGATATTATTTGACAGTCCAATGTTTACCTACACTATTAGTACTTGAGATTAATCTCCTCACTCACTGGGTATCTGCCTTAATACTCACCTCTCTTCTTTCCTCCCTCAGACAGGATTGTTGTGTTGGAACGACACTTCAGAGTTTAGAGATTTTGATGAATTTGGTTATTCGGGACAGTGAGGTTTAAATTTAAGCTGATATTTAAATTTCGCACTTTATTTCGACCCTGCGTGGTCTAGATATTGAGGTTCGTAGTTGACCGTGTATTTAATTTGGGATGACTGTATAATTTATATATCGCTCAGTATGGCGGCTACTCATGCTCTAATTGGGTATGACAGTAGAGATTTGTGGCTAGGATTACTGGTAATTTACTTAGTCTGGCATTGTTCTAGATGTCTGCTATAGTTGGTAGGTTGTTGTGAGGCCGGGATGACCATTTTATTTTATTTACAGGACGATTTTAAATTATACAGATTTAAACAGGTTTATTTGTACATGGGAGTCCTCCGATTTATGTGGAGGTTCTGCTCAATTTTCTGTAAAAATACAGCCGGCATTCAGGGCAACGGACGGCTGTTCACGACTTTGGTTCGGGCGTGACACCTTAAGTTTATTGACCAATGAATTATTTTTTATGATGGCAGATTTTTTGAAACTAGATTTCACCGAATAATCATGTAATGAAATTCTTAATTTGACTAATTAAAACCCAATGGCCATGCAATTTTAATTAAATCAGATTGCATTATGTTCTAAGTAAAATTTATGATCTAGGGTTTTCCCTAAATCCACACACATGAAATTAATCTTCAGTCGATCTCATAACTTCATGCAGATTTTATTGTATTAGATTAATCTCTTGTAATTATATTAGTCATGCATGCATTAATCTCAAATCATACAAAAAGTGGGTACTTATACATTTGAAACATTAAAATCAACAACAAAATCTCATCACACAATAAACATATTAATATATCTTAAGGGAAAGAAATAAAATTAAAGAATAAAATCCGTCAACATTTAGGAACAGGAAAACTAGCAAGACATATAGAAGAAAATCAAGAAAACAAAATAAAAGAGTTATGTGCGGAGAAAATTGTGTGTCCTCCTTTTTTCCCAAGGAATGCCTCTTATTTATAGAACTAAACCCTAGATCAACAAGTCGTGAGTTTCTTGGAAACATGGTGTTTCTTTTTGACTTGCAAACTTGCTGTTATGATGATAAACATTATCTTCTTGCTTTCCCAAACTTTAGAAACGTTATCTATATCTTTGATTTTGAAGACTTCTGGAGTTTTAAGCAACTTTATCCAAAAAAATCATCTATTAGATAACCTCAATTGGTTTCCCTCCTCAACAAGGATTTTGACTTTCAACACTATAACAATTTCTTTTTAATTTTTGGATATCTTCTAGCCTGGATTAACCTCTGGATTCTTCACAAACTTGAAGTCTAGTTTCTAACGCAACAAGAATCAGCTAAATTGGATAACGAAATAAAGAGATAAGCCCAAAATACTAATAGCTATTTATCCGATTTGAATTTCCTTAAATAAGCCCAAAATTTTCTAAAACAAAACTCATGATTTTAATCAGTAAAATGTCACAAAATAAGGTTTAGAACAGTCCTAAAATTCATAAATAAGGACAAAAATATTACAGCTCAAATGTATAAAATTATTGCTATTAGTACAACATCTTTTTAACATATTGTTCTACAATTCCACAAATTTAAACAAATTCTTGAGAATCATTGAAGAAGTTTTCATTCTCAATTCTTTGGCCTATACCTCGGTTTCGCTCAAGTGTAGGTATCCTCTGTATCTGGTGTGGAGTCTATAGCAGAAGTTAAGCAAGAAAGCTCCAATTGCCTCCGATTCAAGAAGGTTTGTTTTGTTGCTTTTCAATCTAATTAGGTGCGTCCTTTCTTGAACCTTAAAATTTGATTGTGGGTATTCTTTTAGTCCCTTTCTTTGATTGTTGTAACATTATTTTATCAGAAATCCCTACTGCTATGAAACATTACTCAAATCATGAGAACAAGATTCAAAGCATAGATCTCAGTCCACAAACGTTGTAGTAATTTTATTATAATATTTTTTATTATTACTATTATTATTATTATTATTATTATTATTATTATTATTTTAATAAAAATAATATATATTATTGTTCTTGCTATTCTATTTGAAGTTTTGAGTTTTTACTGTTCGTTAGTTTAGTTTTGATATATGCCATCTATTCTTGCTTTTTATTATCTATTGTTCATTATTTGTCTTTGTTTTGTTTTGTTATTGCTTGAGTTGGGTTATATTCATTTGGATTATATATATATATATATATATTTGATCTTGTCGTATATTCATTTGCGTTATATTCTTGCTTGAGTTGGGTTAATAATTTGCTAATTGATTTTTGAAGTCTCTTATATCTAAGTCTTGAGTTCCTATTCTTGTATTTAAGTCATGAGTTCTTGTTCTTGTTCTTGAGTCTCTTGTATTCATCAAATGTATGTTTATTTTTGTATGTTTCTTCTTCATGGCTCTTGAGTGTAGGATTTTGATTGTTCTTGGGATATTTTGGAGTATCTAGGATTATTTTTTTTTTAAAAAAAAGAGAGAGCTCTGTCGTGACTGATCCCAAACCCGAATAAAGGAGTAGCATTGTGAAAGGCTAACAATCAGCGTAAAACTTTTGTCAAAATAAAATAAGGATAAATAAGAATTATTTTACTGTTATAATTAATTTTGACATTATTATTTTTGACATTATTATCTTTTGATATTCTTTATTTTTTTAATAAAAAATTTTGATATTATTATTTTCGATATT
Organism: Dillenia turbinata; assembly: GCA_037126225.1. Lineage (NCBI taxonomy): Eukaryota > Viridiplantae > Streptophyta > Magnoliopsida > Dilleniales > Dilleniaceae > Dillenia > Dillenia turbinata. Next base: position 12,483,722 of record JBAMMX010000024.1, read on the forward strand.
ATTGTCTTTTGATATTCTATTTTGATATTATTGTTTTCGACATTATTGTCTTTTGATATTCATTTTTTTAATTAAAAATTTTAGTGAAATTTAGTTTATTGTTAATTTAGTTTATTTTATTACACTTGTCAGTAACTTAAAAATCTCTTATTAAAAAACAAAAATGAGAAACAATAAACATAGGATTCGCCTAGGTACTTGGAATATAGGATTCTTACCTGATAAATTAGGGGAGATTGTGGAAGTAATGAATAGAAAAAAAGAAAAAAATTTTGTATTTACAAGAAACTAAGTGGATAGGGGAGAACGCTAAAATAGTTAAACCTTATGAGTATAAATTTTGGTATACAGGTAGAGATAGAACTAGAAATGGTATAGTAATAATTATTCATAAAGACCTACATAAGAATATAATAGAGATAAAAAGAACTGGAGATAAAATTTTGCTTGTCTGATGGTTAATAAAAAAGACATAATTAACATAGTCAGCGTATATGCACTCTAAGTAAGTATAGATGTAATTAGTAAAAAATAATTTTGAAAAGATTTGGATAAATTTATACAGACTATACCTTATATAGAGAAATTGTTTATTTGTGGAGATCTTAATGGATATGTAAAGGATAATAACGAAGGATTTGAAACTGTTCACAGAAATTTTGGTTTTGGTAGTAGAAATGAAGCATGTGAAATCATTCTAGAGTTTACAACAGTATTTGATCTAATACTAATAAACACTTTTTTCGTGAAAGAGGGTCTCACAAACTTATATATAGAAATAAATTGAATACTAACCAAATAGATTTCTTTTTTACTAGAAGGAGTGACAAAATGACTTATAAGGATTGCGAGATTATACCTGGAGAGAGTGTAACAACTCAGTATAGGCTTTTAGTTATAAATGTACGTGTACCTAAAATACAAAAGGAATATCATCCGTTGGTAGAACTAAAAATTAAGTGGTAGAAATTTAAAGAAGAAAAAGTAAGAATCTTTAGAGAAAAATTAATGCAGCAATCAACTTGATTAGCTAATGATGATTCAAAAACTATGTGGGTAAAAATATCTAATAACATTAAAAATATAGGTAGGGAGATTTTTGATATATCTAGAGGTCGGGCTCCAATAGGCAAGGAGTCATGGTGGTAGAATGAGGAAGTCCAAATTGCTATACGAGCAAAATGAGAGTATTATAGAAATCTTAAAAATAGGAAAAATAATAAAGTATTTGAATTATACAAAAATGCGAAGAAAAAAGTGAAAAAAATTATCCAAGAATAAAAAAATAAGGTGTATAATGAATTATATAAGAAGTTAGAAACCAAGGATGGAGAGAAAGAGATTTACACAGTGGCCAAATTAAAGGAGAGAAAGGGAAAAGATTTAAATAGTGATAGGTATATCAAGAATGAGACTAATAGTTACTTGTAAGGGATGAAAATATAAGAAAACGATGAGGGATTATTTTGATAATCTGTTTAATGTGGAGGGTATAAAAGACATTGATAATATCACTATACCAGTAGAAGAGATCAATAGGGACTTCAAACATAAGATTTGTTTTCATGAAATAGAGGAAGTTTTAAAGAGAATGAAGAATAATAAAGGTTTAGGACCTGATGGCAACCCCATTGAGGCGTGTAAATGATTGGGGGAGGTCGAAATAGCAATTTTAATAGACATTTTTAACAAAATTTGGCAAACCAAGAAAATACACAAAGCATGGAGGGAGAGTACACTTGTACCATTATATAAGAATAAATGAGATATATGAGATTGCTTTAATTATAGGAGAATTAAATTTATGAATCATATTATAAAATTGTAGGAGAGAGTGAGTAAGCATAAATTGAGATTGGAGATAAGTGTGTTTCAGAATCAATTTGGATTTATGCTAGAAAAATCCACTACCGAAGTGATCCACTTACTAAGAAATCTGATGGAGACATTTATTGCACAAAAGAGAAACTTACATATGGTATTCATTGACCTAGAAAAAACATATGATAGGGTACCAATAATTATATTATGGTGGATGTTGATGAAAATGGAGATTTTTATTAGATACATCAATCTTATTAAAGATATATATGATGGAGTTGTCAACCATGTAAGAACTTGTAGGGGGTAAGTGATAGTTTTTCAATAAATACTGGACTCCACCAGGGATCGGCATTAAGTCCAATTCTATTTGCAATAGTGATAGATGAAATCACAAAGAGCATCCAAGATGAAATACTATAGTGTATACTCTTTATAGATGATATAGTGTTGATAGATGAAACTAAACAGGGTATTAGTACTAAATTAGAGTTATAGAGAGCTACACTAAAGTCCAGAGGATTCATATTGAGCGGATCTAAAATGGAGTACATGAAATGTACATTCAATGATAGCCATCAGGATGATAAAGAAACAATTAGGTTAGAAGAACATGATGTACCAAAAAATGAACGTTTTAGATATCTCAAGTTCATTATCCAGTGTAATTTAACATAGATGGTGATGTAAACCATAGAATCCAAGCGAGTTAGATGAGATAGAGAAGAACATTTGGAATTCTTTGCGATCGCATGATTCCACTCTATTTGAAGGGGAAGTTTTATAGAACGATAATAAGATTTGCATTACTATATAGTACCAAATGTTGGATCATTAAACAAAAATAAGAGCAGAAAATGATTGTAACTGAGATGAGAATGCTAAAGTGGATGTGTGGTAAAACTAGGAAAAATATAATTAGAAATAAAGAGATACGTAATAAATTAAGAGTGAGCTTTATGGATAAGATGTAAAAGTATTGCTTAAAATGGTTTAGGCATATGCAATGAAGAACCAAAGATATACTAGTTAGGAGAATCGGGAGTTCAAATATAGGAAACTCAGTAAAACGATGAGCTAGACCATTAAAAATTTGGATGCAATGTATAAGCAAAGATATGACAGCTAAGAGCTTAACTGAAGAGATGATTTCGGACAGGAATGAATGACATAAGAGAATTAGTATAAGTTAAATTATTATTTTTTTATATTATAAATGCATTTGAATTGTGTGTGTATTTTTTTTTAATCTTATATTTGTCTCTTAAACAAATAACTCCAAATTGGGATTAAGGCTTAAGTAGTCATTGTTATTATTGTCATACATCTTTTAGATAAATATATATCTATAGAGAGAGAGATAAGTTTCTTATTAAGTCAAATAATTTGTTATTAAGTCTCATACGCACAAATAATGGGAATGACAATGATAACAAATATTTAGCAAAATACCTAAACAAGATAAAAATCTACAACCTATATAAATTTTATCATCTAGAAATTGGTTTTGACAACAAATCCACTGTCGTCCAGTGGTTAGGATGTCTGGCTTTCACCCAGAAGATCCGAGTTCAATTCCCCACAATGGAAAGAGTAAAATTTTAATTAAAACTCAAAATGGAAATTGAACGCAATGTAGAGAGATTGATCTAAGAGTAGGATTTTAATTGAAGTTCAAAAAAAAATTGCATGCAACGTAGAGAGATTCATCTTATTTTCGCTCTTGTTTTTGTGGGTAAGAATCAAATTATAGAGGAGACCCTTATATAGGCACCTAAAAGAAACATAAATAGTTGTCAGAAGTGTGGAAACTTAAATATTAAAAGTCACCCAAGAACCCAATAGTCTCAAAAGCTAAGAGTCAACAAGAAATCCAAAATGCAATAATCATTCCAACTCAAGTTAATGCAATGTAGTTAATGCAAGTCATTCCAAAAGGATCCTTTTTAATTGCAAGTAATCGAATGACCATTGAGGTACTTAATGGATGTGTTTTATCCAAATAGAACTGTTTTAAAACTTTAGTAGTATAATTGGATTGATAAATGAATATCTCATCATCTAGATATTCAATTTGTAAACAAAGGCAAAATTTTGTTTTTCCAAAATCCTAGGTCTCAAATTCTCCTTTTAAATATTCAATGGTATTGAAAATCTTTCCATTAAGATTCAAAGATCCTTTGCAAATAATGAGTACCGTCAACTGCATGTACAAGTTTACACCTTGATAGCCATTATCCCCATTGCCATTAACCATCAAAACTTTAAGTCACATACACCATCTTTTAAAGAGAGAGAGAGAGAGAGAGATTAGCTTGTCATTAAGTCAAATGACTTGTTAATAAGTCACATATATTTAAATAACGGGAATGATAATATTGATCAATATTTGGAAAAATACAAAAACATGATAAAAAAGAAATGCAACCTAGATCAAGTTTATAATTTAGGAATCAATTTCAATCACAAATCCATTGTCATCTAGCGTTTTGGATGTCTGGCTTTTACCCAAGAGACTCAGGTTCGATTCTCGGATTCATTCAAAGACAAATTAAATATATATGACTTAAAAACATATATTAAATATTTTATAAACATTAATCCAAATTCCCTAAAATTTATAACACTTCCCCTTGGATTTTTATTACAAAAAAAAAATATATATGTCTTGTTAAAACCTTACTTGAAATAAACCTAGAAGAAAAAAAAATACTAGTAAAGGGAAAAGAATATCCTTTTCAAAGTGTTTGACAGTATACCTGCACCCCGTATTGGGAATAACCAATCAACATTAGTTTTAGATTTATTACAATGGAACAAGTTAAGATCAGTTTTTCCTTGGAGATATCGAATAATATTTTTGTCTCCCTTCCAATGTCATCATGTAGAGAAGACTTAAACCTTGCCCAAATAACGGTGAATGATATGTTAGGTCTTGTACAATTAGCAAGACACATAATAGAAAATCTTCAAGACCAAGAAACTCTTCATTTTTCTCCCATGGTCTGGAAGGCTCTTTGTCGATGTCAAGTGATCAGATTACCATTTGGGTACTTAATAGATGTGCTTTATACATATAGAAATGTTTTAAGATTTTAGTAGTATAACTTGATTGATGAATAAATATCTCATCTTTTAAATGTTTAATTTATAAACCAATGTAAAATTTTATTTTTCCAAAATCCTTGATCTTCAATTTTTCATTTAAATATTCAATGGTTTCCAAAATCTCTTCACGAGTACCAACAAGATTCAATGATCCTTCGCAAATAATAAATGTTGCAAATTGCAAAGTTTATCCCTTGATATCCATTATTCCCATCACCGTTAGCCATCAAAACATTAAGACACATATACCATGTTTTAGAGATATAGAGTGAGAGAGAAACAGATAAGTTTGTAATTAAGTCAAATAATTTGTTATTAAGTCACATATGTACAAATAATGGGAATGATAATGATGATAAATATTTGGCAAAATACCAGAAAAAAAGATAAAAACCTATAACTTATATAAATTTTATCATATTGAAATTTGTTTTCACAAATCCCTTGTCATCTAATAGCTAGGATGTCTGGATTTCCTGGGTGACCTAGGTTCGAGTCTTAGCAAAGGAAATAGTAGAATTTTAACTGAAACAAAAAAAGAAAAATTGAATGCAACACAGAGAAATTGATCTAAGAGTAGAATTTTAATTGAAATTCAAAATAAAAAATTGAAGGCAATGTAGAGAGTTCATCTTATTTTCTCTATTATTTTTGAGTGTGTGAATTAAATTATGGGGGAGACCTACATATAGGCACCTAAAAGAAACATAAATAGTCCCCCTCAGTGTGGCAACTTAAAAATTAAGAGTCACCCAAAAACGTAAAAGTCCCAAAAGCTAAGAGTCAACAAGAAATCCAAAAGCTAATAGTCAAAATAACTCAAGTGAAATACAATGTAGAGAGCTAAACCTTGCTAATATTTTCACAGTGAATGATATATAAGGTCTTGTACAATTAGTAAGATATATAAATGGTACATTTGAATTAAGATATGGTACTTAAGGACTAAAAGGTTCTTCATTTTTCTCCTGGGGTATGAAAGGATCTTTCTTAATTGCAAGTAATCGGATGACCATTGAAGTACTTAGTGGATGTATTTTATCCAAATAGAAATGTTTTAAAACTTTAGTAGTATAATTAGATTGATGAATAAATATCTCATCTTCTGTATGTTTAATTTTTAAACAAAGGAAAAATTTTGTTTTTCCATGATCCTTAGTCTCAAATTCTCCTTTTTAATCTTCAATGGTATTGAAATTCTTTCCATTAAGATTCCAAGATCATTTGCAAATAATGAGTACCATAACCTGTATGTACAAGTATACACCTTGATAGACATTATCCCCATCACCATTAACCATCAAAACTTTAAGTCACACACACCATCTTTTAGAGATAGAGATAAGTTTAGTTATTAAGTCAAATAATTTGTTATTAGGTCACATACATTCAAATAAATAATGGGAATGATAATAATGATCAATATTCAGAAAAATACAAAAGCATGATAAAAACTACAACTTAGAGTTATCCAAAACTCCAAAACCTGAAAAGCTAAGAGTTATCAAGAAATCCAAAAGCCAATATTCATTCTAGACAAGTTAAATAAGTAGGACTTAATAACGCATATTAGATATTTTAAAAACATCTCCCAAATTTTAAAATTTATCACTCCTCTTGGATGTCTATTACAAAGAGAATATACCTCATTAAAAACTTACTTGGAATAAAACTAGGAAAAAATACTAATGAAGGAAAAAGAGTACCTTTTTCAAAGTGTTTGATAGTGTTCTTTCTCCCTTATTGGGAACATCAACAACCAATAATAACCTGTAATTTAATCCCAAATTTTAGAATCGGTAATTTGAGAGATAAACACAGAAGATAGATAGAAAATATATATAGTTAAAAAATCTATTGAAACTTAAATGACAAGAAAGATGATTCAATTTGTTCAAATTCTCCTTTGTCACTCATTCCTATCTAGAGCCATCTCTCAACTAAACTTATAATTACCATATCTTATGCTATTTTATGTATCCATGTTTTCAACAGTCTACCCTTACATTTCACTAAATCACTTATACTTAAAATTTTCCCTCCTAACGTGTATCTTTAGGTCATTATTACACATATCCAAGCCACCTTAGGGCGGATATCTCACATCTTATCTACAATTGAGTTTACTCCCAACTTAGTATGTATCTCTTCATTTTTAATCCTATTTTTACTAGTTTTATCATATATTCACTTAAGTACCGTCATTTCAATTACACCTATTTTATGCTCTTATTACTATTTAATGGCTTAATACTCGTGTCATACAATAGTGAATTTTATGGTAAATGAAAGCTTCCCTTCAAATGTAATATCATTAGAGGATTGCGAAAACTTAGATACCCTTCTCCATTTTTATTCTAGCCCGCTTGAATCCTATGATTCACATTCCTATCTATATTGCTATCATTTTAAATTATAGATCCAAGATATCAAAAACGTTCACTCTCTTTGGTACATCCTTTCTTTCTAACTTAATCGTTCCTTTATCCTTCTGATGATTACCACTGAACATACATCTCATATACTCAGTTTTTTAGCAGCTCAATTTAAATCCTTTAGATTCCAATGTGGCCCTTCATAAATTCTAATTTAGCACTAATGCTCTCTCATTTCATTAACTAACACCTATATCATCCGTAAAAACATACCCTATAATATTTCCTCTTGAATGCTTTTTGTCACTTCACCTATTACTATAGAAAAAAGGATGAGACTTAATGCCAAATCCTGGTAAAACCCAATTTTTATTAAAAGTTATACTTAAATCCTCGTAGTTCTTATATTAGTAACACCCTCACACATATCTATGCAATAAGATTAATGTATCTCAAGGAGATCCCCTTGTTTATCAATGCCCATCACAATACATCTCTAGAAACCCTATCATATGCTTTTTCTAGGTCAATGAGGCATCGTATATAATTTTCTTTTGCACTTTCTTCAATGTCTCCATCAAATGTCTTAGTAAGTGAATTGTTTTAATGGTAGATCATCTTGATATAAATCTAAATTAATTTTTGATATACACTAATTTGCAATTTCAATTTATGTTCTCCATTCTCTCATAATCCTTTATAGCATGACTCATAAGTTTAACTCTAATTGAAATAATCTTGTATGACTCTTTTATTCTTATATAGTGGTATAAGTATACTCTCCTCTAGGTTTAGTAAGTACTTTCTTTGGTTTATTTTATTTTGTTAAAAGATCTCTGTTAACATTATTATCCCAAATTGACCCAAACATTTCTACAATCTCCTTAATAGGGAATACCATCCGATCCTACAGATTTTATTATTCTTCATTTTTCGGGAGCGGCCTCTTTATTTCATGGGGATAATTTTACATTTAAAGTCCCTATTGATCTTTTGATCTTTTCTATGGATATCGTGATATTGGGCTGATATCTCTTGTACCTTCAACGTTAAAGTGATTATAAAAAAGCAATTCCTCCACCGTTTTCTTATGTCCACATCTCTTACAAGTATATTATTGGTTTCACTTTTAATATACCTAGCACCATTTAGATCATTTCCTTTCTCTCCTTAGTTTAGGCATCCCCATAAATCTCTTTTTCTTCTCGTCTTACTTTCTATTCTCTTGCATAATTCACTATATACCTTACCCTTGACCTCGTGAATATTTTTCTTTACCTCCATTTTTTGTAATTGCACTTCATGCATGTATCGCTACTTCCGTTACTTTTAAGGTTTTTATAACACTCGTATTTAATTTGCATAGCATTTTAGATTTTCTAATTCCATCACCATGACTTCTTGCCTATTGAGTCCGACCCTCTAAATTCATTAAGAACTTCCCTACCTATACTCTTAATATTGTTAGACATCTCTTTCCATATTATTTTCCAAAATCATCATTGATTGCACTAATTGCATTACTTCACTGAATTTTTTTCTAAAAATCGTCACTTTTTCTTCTTTCTGCACTAAAGTACTTAATTCTTGGTTCCATAAATGGACAATACTTCTTTTTTACCTTTTAGGCACATGTATATCTAAAACTAACAACTCATGTTGAGTTTCTACACTTCCCTAAATATAATTCTTACAATCTTTATAGGTCACTCTATTATCTCTTGTGGCTTAGAAAGAAATCTATTTGGTTGACATTCAATCCACTTCTATATGTAACTTGTATGACTTTTTTAAAAAAGCGTTACTAGCACCAAATCAAATGCTATGGCAAACTCTATAACGGAATCTCCCGCCTCATTCCTACTTCTCTTTCAAAGTCAAAGTTTCCATGTACGCTTCTCAAATCTCTCATTATTCTCTCTCCTACATGTCCATTTATGTCTCTTCCAATAAATAACTTCTCTCTACTAGATATAAATTGTATAAATTCATCTATTTTTTTTAAAATTGATTTTTACTAATTACATTTACACTTATTTGGAATGCATATATACTGACTATATTGATTACGTCTTCTCCATTGACTAACTTGACAAGCAAGCCCTATCTCCCTTCCTCTTTATCTCCACTACATTCTCAAGTAAGTCCTTATGTACAATTATTGCCACAATTCATTCTCTTAGTTTTGGTTCCTAACTTATGTAACAAATCTTATGACCATAAGGTTCTACTAATTTAACCTTCTTCTTATCCACTCTAGTTTCTTAGAGAACATATGGTATTAATCTTTCATTTATTCCCCACATTTCTATTTCTCCTAACTTGTTGGTTATGATCCCACGTTCCAAGCAGTGACACAATTCCTTTCTTCATGGACTAATTTCTTTATCCACACCTATCCAAGACATAAATGTGGAACTGCGCGCTTCATTTGACACCACATCCTAGCTACCACCATGTGCCATGTCATCATACTGGTGATGCCCTCAGAGTCCTTTTTCCTATTGTCTCTCAACACTGGATAAGGGATTTTATGTTGGCTCTTGACCCACCAGAACCCTACTCCTTTATCCGCATTTGGAACCCAATTGCCCATGGTATTCCCTCCAATAATAGGATATAAAATGAAATTAAAAAAAGCAATATATTTTGATCGATAAAATATAATAATGACTAGAATCTTTTAAATTTTAATAATCATAATTTCATAATAATATTTTTACATTAATAAATAATAATAACAGCCATAACAATAATAATACCCCAACAATAACAACAACAACAACAATAACAACAATAATAATAGCAATCCCATGAGACCTAGGGGAACAGAGAGTCGAGATCAACATAGAGAGGGACCCATCAAAATCAACAAGGCGAGAGAGAGAGAGAGCAGCTAGAGATAGCAAGGGAGACGATCTAAGATTTTGGGACTCAGTATAGGTCAGTTGTGATCAACAAGCGGAAAAGAGAGAGGGAGAAAAGACAGGAGGATCCTGAGTGTAAATAGAGAAGTGTAAACAAGAGAAGGTGCTAGTGAGGGTGTGATCAACACGGAGAGACAGAGAGACAAAAGTGTACATAGAGATTTGGGGAATAGATTTGGACTTTTCTAATGGGATTGAAGCTTTTGTTGGATAGATTCTAGAATTCTCTCGTTTGATTGGAGGCCATGCTATGGACAGATTCAAGGTCAAAGGTGATAACCTAGAGGGGAGGTATAGACATAGAGAAAGAGGGAGGTATAAACAAGGGAGAGCAGCAAGGCGAGAGACAAAGAGGGGAGAGAGAGAGAGAGAGAGAGACCATTTACTTGATCGAGCAAAGGTAGAGAGGGGTGGATTGGAGCCGATCCAGAGCATAGATTTGAAAGTGGAATGGGGGGACTATCTAATCAACATTAGTTTTAAAAAAATTAGAATGGAATAAGTCAAGGTCAGCTTGTTCTTTGGAGTTATCGAATAATATGTTTGACTCCATTCTAATGTCATCTTGTAGGAGAAAAATTAAATCTTTGCTAATTTATCTATATAGAGAATAACATATTAGGTTTTATACTAGCTAGTAAGACATATAATAGAAATTCTTCAGACTAAGAAGTTTTTCATTTTTCCTCGTGGTCCAAAAGGATCTTCATCAATGTCAAGTTATTGGATTACCATTCAAGTACTTAATAAACGTGTTTTATCTATGGCACAAATATTTTAAAACTTTAATTGTATAATTTGATTAATGAAATGAATATCTTATCATCTAGATATTCAATTTGTAAACAAATAGAAAATTTTACTTTTCCAAAATTCTCGATCTCAAAATTTTCATTTAAATATTCAATGGTCTTTAAAATCACATCACTAGAGTCATGTGAAGATCCAAACATCTTTTGTCAGGCAATTTATATTGCAAATTGCATGGTTATCTCTTTGATATCATCCATTATCCCCATCACCGTTAGCTATCAAAACATTAAGTTACATAAACCATCTTTTAGAGAGAGAGAGAGTTAAGTTTGTTATTGTTTCAATTAATTTGTTATTAAGTCATTCATATAAATAAAGGGAATGATAAAGTTAATAAATATTCAGGAAAATACCAAAACAAGATAAAACCTACAACTTATATAATGTTTATCACCTAGAAATTGTTTTTAATAAATAAATCTGTTGTCGTCCGGGGTTGTTAGAATGCCAGTAGAATTTTAATTGAAACTCAAAAAAGGAAATTGCAACGCAATGTAGAGAGACATTGATGTAATAGTAGAATTTTAATTCGAAATTCAAAATAAAAAATTGAATGCAATGTCGAGCTTCATCTTATTTTCACTATTGTTTTTTTTTATTGTGTACAAAATGAAATTATAGAGGAGACCTATATATAGACACACTTAAACTAAATAGAAATAGTCACCTCTAAGTGTGGCAACTTAAACATTAAGAGTCACCTAAATACCTAAAAGTCTCAAAAAGCAAAGAGTTAATGTAATCCAAATGCCAATAGTCATTCTAACTCAATGAAATGCAATGTGGAGAATTAAACCTTGCTAATACTTTCTACAACAAATGATATATTAAGTCTTGCATAATTAGTAAAATTCATAACTACTCCACTTGAATTAAGATACATGGTACCTAAAGACTAAAAAGGTTCTTTATTTTTTCATGTAGTGAGAAAGGATTTCCGTCAATTACAAGTAATCGGATGACCATTGAGGTACTTAATTAATGTGTTTTATTAAATAGAAATTTTTAAATGAACTTTAGCAAGATAATTGGATTGATGAATGAATATTTCAACCCTGTAAACAAAGGCAAAATTTTTTTTTTTCCAAAATCCTTGGTCTCCATCTCCTTTTAAATGTTCAATGGCTTTGGTATCCCTCCAATAAGATTCAAAAACTTTGCAAATAATAAGTACCGTAAATTGCATGCACAAGTTTATACCTTGATAAGAAATATCATCTCATTGCCATTAACCATCAAAAAGTTTAAGTCATATATAGGATTAATTTTTTGAGATGTAGAGAGAGAAAGAGAATAGTTTGTTGAGCAGCCAAATATTTTTTTATTAAGTCACATACAAACAAATAATGAGAGAATGATAATGATGATCAATATTTGGGAAAATACAAAAACATGATAAAACCTACGACTTAGTGACAGTTTATCATCCTGAATCAATTTTGACAACAAATTCATTGTCGTCCAGTGGTTAAGATGCTTAGCTTTCACCTAAAGGACCCTGGTTCAATTCTTTGGCAATGGAAAGGGCAGAATTTTAGTTGAAACTCAAAATAAAAAAATTTGTTCCCAATGTGAAGAGATTGATCTTATTTTCTTTTCTTTTTTTTTTCTCATGAGTACAAATGAAATTGTTGGGGTGACCTACATGTAGGCAATTGAAAGATATGTAACTAGTTGGCTTCCTTATTAAGTGAGGCAATTTACAAATTAAGAGTGATCCAAAAATTCCAAAATCTCAAAATCTAAGAGTTATCGAATTCCAAAAGCCAATATTCATTCTAGACAAGTTAGATATGCTTGACATAAAACATATATGGAATATATTATGAACATCCATCCAAATTACCTAAAATTTATTATACGCCTCTCTTGATGTCTCATATTGCTTAAGGGAATATGTCTCATCCAAACACTGGGAATAAGTTTCATGAAAAAATTCCAATGAAGGGAAATGGAACACTTTTCAATAAAGTGTTTGACAGTGTACTTGCACCCCCATTGTGAATATCTAATCAACATTAATTTTAAAATGCACAAGATGGAATAAGTCAAGATCATTTGTTCCTTAGAGATATCGAATATATGTTTGACACCATTCTACTGCCAATAAGTGTAGGAGAAAAATTAAACGTTGCTAAGACACATATTATGTGTTCTTCAGACCAAGAAGCACTTCATCTTACCTCCGGATCCGAAGGATCTTTGCCCATGTCACTGGCGATTGATTACCATTCAAAGAACCTAGTAGATGTGTTTTATACATGTAGAAATGTTTTAAAATTTTAGCACTATAATTTAATTAATGAATGAATGTCTCATCTTCTAGATGTTCATTTTGTAAACCAACACAAAATTTTATTTTTCCAAAATCCTAGATCTCAAATTTTAAATATTCAATGGTTTTTAAAATCTCTTCAGGACTGCCGATAAGATTCAAAGATCCTTCATAAATAATGAATGCTGCAAATTGCATAGTTTACAAATTGATATCATTCATCCCCATCACTATTAGCCATCAAAACATTAACACACATACATCATCTTTTATAGAGGAAGAGAGAGAGATAAGTTTCTTATTAAGTCAAATAATTTGTTATTAAGTCATTACATACAAATAATGGGAATGAGATGATTATAAATATTTGGGAAAATACCAAAACAAGATAAAAACCTATAACTTAGCGTCTAAAGTTATCATCTAAAAATTGCTTGGCAACAATCCATTGTCGTCATGGTTAGGATGCTCTAGTTTTCACCCAGGATATCCATTGATTCCCAAATGTTGGAAAGATTAGAATCTAGTTGAAAACTCTAAAAAGGAACGGAACACAATGTAGAGAGATTATTATAAGATTTGAATTTTAATTAAAATTCAAAAAAAATTGATGCAATGTAACAAGATTAATCCTAGTTTCATTATTATTTCTTGTATGAATGAAATTATGGGGGGGGACTTAAAGGCTGTGCCTCTGAAGGAAATATAAATAGTCACCCTAGATGGGGTACCTAAAAATTAAGAGTCACGCAACAACTCAAAAGTCTCAAAAGCAAGAAAATGAACAATAAATCCAAAAGTTTAATAGTCAATCTAACTCAAGGGAACGCAATGTAGAGAATTAAATCTTGTTAATACATTCATAGTGAATGATATAATAGGTATTGTAAAATTAGAAAGATATATAAGATCTTCAACTGAATTAAGATAAGGAATTCAAGAACTAAAAAGGTTCTGTATTTTTCTCCTTCATCTTTATGAAAGGATCTTTGTCATCCCCAGGCAATCGGATGACTATCGTAGGTACTCCACGCATATGCTTTGGTCAAATAGAAATGTTTTAAAACTTTTGTAGTATAATTGGATTGATGAATGAATATTTCATCTTCTAGATATTCCACTTGTAAACAAAGATAAAATTTGTTTTTCCAAAATCTTTGATCTCAAATTTCTTTTGGATATTCAAATGGCTTTGAAAATCTCTACCAATCTAGATTCAAAAATCCTTTGCCAACAATGAGTACCAAAAAATTCGTATGTACAACTTTACACCTTGAAAGCCATTATACCCATCACCATTAACCACACCAAAAGTTGAATGGACATACACCATCTTTTAGAGATATAGAGAGGACTCAGATTAGTTTGTCACTAAGTCAAATTACTTGTTATTAAGTCACATATATACAAATAATGGAAATATTAATGATGAATAATATTTGGGAAAATAAAAAACATGATAAAAACCTATAACTTAGATACAAAGTTTATCATCTTGGAATCATCCTTGACAACAAATCCATTGTCGCTCAATGGTTAGGATGTCCGACTTTCACCCCGAGGCCCAAATTGACTCTGGGCAGCAAAAAGAGCAAAATTTTAATTGAAACTCAAAATAGAAAATTGAATGCAATGTAGAGAGATATTGATCTTATTTGTCTTTTTTTGTATAAATAAAGGAAATCATAGGGGGAGACCTAACATATAGGCATTTCCAAGAAATATAAATAGTCAGTCCTATTTAGTGTGGCAACTTACAAATTAAGAGTGATCCAAAACTTAAAAATCTCAAAAGCCAGAGTTATCAAGAAATCCAAAAGATTATGAGACAAGTTAAATATGTTTGACTTAAAAGCATGAATTAAATATTTTATGAACATCTATCTAAATTTCTAAAATTTATTAGATTCATTTCCTGTATGTCCATTATAAAAAGAATATGTCTCAAGGAAAATCTACTGGGAATAAACCCGGTGGGAAAATACTAGTAAGGGAAAATAGTATCCTCTTGAAAGTGTTTGACAATGTACTTGCACGCCCTATTGGGAATATCCAACAACATTAGTTTTAAAATTATTTGGAATGGAAATAAGCCGAAGGATCGCTTGTTCCTTGGAGATATCAAATAATATGTTTGACTTCATTTCAATGTTATTATGTAAAAGAAAAATTAAATCTTGCTAATACATTCACTAAGAATGATTTACTAGGTCTTGTTCAATTAGCAAGATACATAATAGAAGCCTTCCCTAGGACAAAGACGCTCTTCATTTTTCTTTGTGGTCCGAAAAGTGGTCTTTGTCATGGTTAACTAATCTGACACTATTTGGGTATTTCCTAATAGATGTGTTTTATCCGAATAGAAATGTTTAAACCTTAGTCATGTGACTGATTAATGAATCAATATCTCATCTTTCAAGATGTTCAACTCTGTAAACCAACGCAAAATTTTATTTTTCCAAAATCTCGATCTCAAATTTTTTCCAAGTGAAAATTTCTCAATTGCTTTTTAAACCTCTTCACGACCCCATGATAAGATTCAAAGATCTCTTCATAAATAATGAATGTGCTGCAAATTGCAGGGTTTATCCTTTGATATCCATTATCACCATCATCGTTAGCCATTAAAAACATAAAGTCACATACAATTCATCTTTTATGTAAAACGAGAGTGAGTAGATAAGTCTTTATTAAGTCAAATAATTTATGGTTAAGTCACAAACATATTAAATGAAGGAGATTGATAATGATGATAAATATTCGAGAAAGTGCCTTCACTAAAGAAGATAAAACCTATAACTTATATAAAAGTTTATAATCTAGAAATTTATTCCGACAAACAAATCGTATGATAACTAATGGGAGTTACTTATGTCCTGCTTTCACCAGCACTCCGGGTAAGGATTCTCTGTGAAATATAGAAAGAACAATTTTAATTGAAACTCAAGAAAGGAAATTGAATCTAATGTAGAGAGAGATTGATCTAAGAGTTGAGAATTTTGAATTTGGAAATTCAAAATAAAAATTGAATTTAATGTAGCAAGACTAATCTTAGCTTTCTATTGTTTCTTTATATATATGAATGAAATTATAGGGGAGACCAAAGAATATAGCACAGAGAAGGAAATATAAATAGTCTCTTATTTGTGGCAAACTCATAAATTAAGAGTCCCACAAAACCTCAAAAGTCTCAAAAAGTCAGAGTCAATAACAAATCCAAAAGCCAAGAGTCATTCTAAATCAAGGAATACAATCTAAAGAATTAAACCTCAATAATACATTTATAGGGGATGATATATTAGGACATGTAAAATGTTCAAGATAAATAAAGTGTCTTAATTTGAATTAAGATATGAAAAATTAAAGACCAAAAGGTCTTTCATTTTTCTCCTATTGCATGAAAGGATACCTATTAATTTCATGTGCAATTGGATCACCACGAGGCATTTAGTGGATCGTTTAATGCAAATAAAATACTATAAAACTTTTTTAGTATAATTGGATTGAAGAATAAATATCTCATTTTCTAGATATTCAATTTGTCAACAAAGGTAAAAATTTTGTTTTTCCAAAATTCTTGGTCTCAAATTCTCCTTTTAATATTTGTTTTAAAAATTCCTCCAACGGAGATTCAAAATTTCTTTGCAAACAATTTCTATATGTAATTCGTATTGTACAAAAGCAATTTCCCTTTGATACTATTATCCTCATAATCATTAACTATGAAAACTTTAAGTCACATGCACCATCTTCTAGAGATAAAGTGATAGAGATAAGTTTGTTATTAGAAAATGAGCACTGTTATTGGGTCACATACATACAAATAATGGGAATGATAATGATGATAAATATTTGATATAATACCAAAAAAGAAAAACTAACAACTTATGTGTAGTTAATGACCCCAATTGGTTTTGACAACAATTCCATTGTTGTTCTAGTATGAAGATGACAAACTGCTTTTACCTGAGAGACCTTAGTTCAAATTCCGCAACAGACAAGAGTCAATTTTAATTGAAACTCAAAAGGAAATTGAACATTTTCACTGTTGTTTTTATGTGTACGAATGAAATTATAAAGGTGACTTATATATAAGCACTTGAAAGAAATATTAATAGTCATCCTAAGTGTCGGTTTAAAAATTAAGAGTCACCAAAAACTCAAAGCAAGAGTTAACAAGAAATTCAAAAGCCAATAGTCATACTAACTCAAGTGAGATGCAATGTAAAGAGTTAAACCTTGCTAATACATTCACAGTGAATGATATATTAGGTCTTGTAATAATAGTAAGATACAAAAGTGTTTCACTTGAATTTAGATATGATATGTAACATTGAAAATTCGGTGTTAGAGATGTTTTGTAAATATCTTGATAATTATAAAAGAAAATTTTAAATTTTATTGATTTTTAATTTTGGGGTATTAAATTTGAATTTTAGGTATGTATAAAATATCGTGTCCGCGATAATAGTGAATCCTATTTTTATGAAATTTTAAAACTTAGAGAAAAGTGAGAATTATATAGATATATATATTTATTTATAGATATATATAAAAGAAAAACAGAGAGAGAGAGGAGACACGGGCGTTTTGGGGTGGAACGCCACGTCTCTTAATGAAATTAGTGTTAGAAACCCTAATCTCATTCATTTTCTTCTCTCTCTCTCTTTCCGACTCTCT